>JASANB010003340.1:0-73006 GCA_030248155.1 Sabatieria punctata
CAATTAGGGTCGCTGCTGATGCGAACGGTGCGTAACGGTGCGTACGGTGCGTAACGGTGCGAACGGTGCGTACGGTGCGTAAACTACTAACTGCCTAGAATAATGGGGCGGGCGGCGCCCGTTGCGCGCGGGGTTATTGCCCAATACAGGAAAAAAGCGGTAGTGTGGTTTTTTAAAGGACGGCAGCTGCAATTTACGCTCTGTAAGTGTAAGAAGAAATGAAGTGCGTCTGGTCGATCCGGGGGGGTTGACCTGGGTCGAGTGGGGGGCAGACCCCGGACGCCCTGTTACATGTATGATTTACTTCCAGTTTGTTGGTCACGTTATCTTTAGCGAAGGATTCGTAATGCGGTACGTATTTTGTGGAACCAAAACTAAACCTGTTTTGACTGATTTTAATAAATTATTTTCGAATAAATGTAGTGGGTCAGACTCAGAGTGTTAAACCGTCAAGGATTTCTCGATATACGTTAAAAATCAAAACAGCATAAAAGAGCAAAGAAGAAACGATTAATTCTCGGATTCAAAGTCAAATTAGTTGTTAACCTCATAGAGTCAGGCACTTAACGCCGTTTATGGTACCGACACCATATATGGTACCACCACAGACCCCGAACGTGCGTAGAGGTACCATATATGGTGCCGGTATGGTACCGGTACCTTATATGGTACCACCACAGGCCCCGAAGGTGGGGGTACCATATGGTACCACTACCTAAGGTACCGGTACCATATATGGTACCGGCACCTTATATGGTGTCGGTACCATAAACGGCGTTAAGTGCCTGACTGTTATAGTTGTTCTCTTCTTGTTGTGTCTGCGTCTGTGGTGTACTGGTAGCAATGCTGCCTGCCATGCACCCGTTAGACACATAGTAGTAGGTATTCGTCCCCGGTGATTACCTAGTATGTGGCCCTTTATGGGTTCTTTAATGGTCTGTCCGGTGTTCATGTGCGTTGTAGTAAACCTTTAACCTTCTTGTCTAGCGGTTGACCGGATCCTGATTTTTGGCTCCGATTGGAATTGCAACTAGATCCGAAATACAGTTCCGAATCGAATCTAAATCAGAACTTTTCCAAAATCGGCTCAATCGTTTTCAATCGGTAAACGTACCAACACAAATAAACCACAAAGAGCAAGCAAACACTTGCTATTGCCTCAGCACCGCGATCAATCGGTAGGACGAGAGGAGCGATCGAGAGGACAACCCAAACTAAAGAGAAATACAACACTATCAGAAAAAGGACACCCTGTTGTTGAAAGTACATAATGTACGTAGTGTGCAATTTAAGAGTCAGTCTCTGAACCGATCGAGTCTTGGCCCTTTGCCCTATTCAGACCCCAAAATTGAAACTTTGGGCTAGAGAGCTGTATGTTGGTACACTAATACATACTTACGAGTTGTCTTTCGGCCCCAAAGGATTAGTGGATTTGACGCTCCAATCCCGATATACAGCCTTCTGAAAATCGGCCCGCTTAACTATGGGACCAAAATTTCAAACTCGAATTTCTAACCTACCAGCTGGAGTTGGAAGATAAAAATTTGGGTTTTTGCGTAACTTTTCGAGTACTTTAAGAATCTGCAGTCCAATTTTGTTTTGGAAGAAAAAAAATTTTTTTCGACCTCTTTGGCGGACCATAACTCGGCTGGAACCCCCCCCCATAGAGGCGCTTTTTTATTTCATAACTTTGTAACGCTTTTTATAAGCTTCATTTTTGTATAGAATATGTTACGATTGCTCGTGGCCAATCCAGCGAAAATTGGCCTCAAATGTCAGGAACCCGAAAAATTCGCATGTTTCACTATAGACATAATTTTCCAAATCGAATTTCTGACTTAATAAACGGAGTTGAGCTTTGAAAATTTGGGTTTGCAGAGTACTTTCAGTGTGCCTTCGGATTTCTAGGAAAAAAATTTTTTCGACCTCTTTCGCGGGCGATAACTCGGCTGGAACCCCCCTAGAGGCGCTTTTTTATTTCATAACTTTGTAGCGCTTTTTATATGCTTCATTTTGGTATAGAACACGCTACGATTGCCCGTGGCCAATCCGGTGAAAATTGGGCTCAAATGTTGAGAACTCATAAAAATTTGGCCTTCCAAATGAAGGAATTTTTCGGGTTCCTGACATTTGAGGCCAATTTTCGCTGGATTGGCCACGAGCAATCGTAACATATTCTATACAAAAATGAAGCTTATAAAAAGCGCTACAAAGTTATTAAATAAAAAAGCGCCTCTAGGGGGGTTCCAGCCGAGTTATGGTCCGCCAAATAGGTCGAAAAAAAATTTTTTTTCTTCCAAAACAAAATTGGACTGCAGATTCTTAAAGTACTCGAAAAGTTACGCAAAAACCCAAATTTTTATCTTCCAACTCCAGCTGGTAGGTTAGAAATTCGAGTTTGAAATTTTGGTCCCATAGTTAAGCGGGCCGATTTTCAGAAGGCTGTATATCGGGATTGGAGCGTCAAATCCACTAATCCTTTGGGGCCGAAAGACAACTCACAAGTATGTATTAGTGTACCAACCTACAGCTCTCTGGGCCAAAGTTTCAATTTTGGGGTCTGAATACTGAGACTCGATCGGTTCAGAGACCGACTCTTAAGTTATTCTTCGTAGGTATTGTAGGAGCTCCTGTTTAGTCCTCTTATCTACTGAAAGAGATTTATATTTGGCCTTTGCATTCCTTTGTTCATTGTTGTGTCTAGTAGGGATGGCCAAAGCACGTTCGCGCGGCGCGGAATAGAAAATACAAAAACACAGCCAAAAAGTGGTCCAACATGGTTTTTGCAACTTCAAGCGCAAATGCTTTTTTGTGTTCCGTTATTGATAGGAGGATGTGATGTATTTATATGAAACAGAGTGTGAGCTATCGAATAAGATGCATATTGAATCATAATTCGGCCGTTAAAGAGCATTTTTCTCTCGAAAACTGAATTCGTCGTTTTTCAATGTCTATTTTCTGCTAAAAGGAGACTTGATTCAAATTTTGTTCAACCGGTTTTAAAATCACCGCAACTCGTTACCTATTTAGCACCGCTTTTTTTCTTTCCGCACTTTGGCATGGTCCCCACAAATTTGATTCTTCCTTAACTACTGAAAATCGGATTTTTCGTGGATTTTTTTCATGTTCCTCGTTCTTGTGAAAAAACAACAAATTCGGCGAAAGATGTTCAATCGGTTCCGTATACAGTAGACTTCAGGCTTTCGACTGATATAAGAATTGGCTCTCTGCTGTTTGTCGTTAACCCCACAAACGGTGTTGAAGTTTCTGCAACCCTTAATTTTTGCCATTTCTGGCTTTTATTGTACCCAACAATTCCAACCATACTTTTTCGCATTAATTTAGCTGTGCAACGAATATTCACATCTTTATAGTAGATTTTAAACAATCAAGTTGGTTGCACCGTCGTAACTCGCGCCATTGAAAATCAGCCACCGCTGGGACGGCGACCAAGTTATACATACATGGGCCGGGGGGGTAAGGGGGGTATACCCCTCCCCCTCGGCCGGCCATACCCCCCCCCCTCGGCCGTCCATACCACCCCCTCGGCCTTCCACCCCCCCTCCCGGAGGGAGAAAATTTCGCTTATTTAAGGCAAAATAGGCGTTTTTTGGCCTTTTTTCGGGGGGACCCCCCCCCCCCCGAGGTCTCAACCCCCCCACCCCCCCTCCGGATTTTTCCGGCCCATGTATGGTTATAAACACTAATTTACGCGATTTAACCCACGCGGCTGTTTTGCAAGGTTGCCAGGGTAGGGGTTTTCCCCCTACCTGTAGGGGTTTTGTCGCTCGGTAGGGGGAAATTTTTCAGGTAGGGGGTAGGGGGATTTGGTAGGGGTTTTTTACATTTTTGTAGGGTGAAGTAGGGGTTTTTTACATTCAGTTACACAAATGATATTTTAGTTTTTGTACCATATACTATGTCAGTCTGCATCATAAATGTAAAAAAGAGTGGAAATTCTGGTCACTTCATCATCAATAACACAACACACACACGTTAGGATTGAGCTGTAAATATGTAATTTTTGTTAATTTTTTAGATAGTTCTTGACCCGTTCTACTTGTTCTGCACATTCCATTTTTAGTTGGAGTAGCCAGCAGAGTAAGTAAAATAAGGAAACTTTGTTGAATAGAGCCCTCCAAGTTTATCCAGTAGTGGTTGGACAGAGAGGCCGATGGTCAGATTGTCATTTAGGCCCTATGTTTAGAGACCGTCCATAAACGACGTGGTCCCTAAATCTCGATTCATTAAAAAAATATCTCGATTTTTCGGACCCCCTAAGGCGACGTCGGTTTCCGTTTGCCCCTCCCCTGACAAGAAATGCAGTACATACAGTACTGTCAATTAAATAAATCCCTACTGACCACTCAGGCAGGGGAGCTTTTCTATACATAGAAACCTATGTACAGTATGTACCTCAATCGAAACTGACACAACCACAGTTCCCTAAAATTCCGAAAAAAAGTTGCTAACCACCCCCCTCTTGGTGCGTGCCTGTCGTCACATTTTAGCCGACCCCATGTCCCCTTCTGCAATAACGTCGTTTATGGACGCCCCTTGTTAGAAACCCTGAAATTTCGAACAGAACAACTATGACTTGCACGTAATAATATTGACATAATTTCGGCCTTGGTTATGTGTTTATACCTAGCATTCCATTCTTTCAGGTTTTTGGCCTAGCTACTACACTTGCAATTTTGCGCAAGAATTTAACGTAAATGCCATAAAAACACCACAGTTTTTACCGTTCTTAGGGTAGGGGTTTTTTGAAAATGGTAGGGGGAAGTAGGGGGATTTTATCTGAAAAGTAGGGGGATAGGGTCTGAAAAACCTGGCAACCCTGCTGCTTTGAACCCGCATTTCTCCAATTCTTCATGAAATTAAGTGCGGTTTTTTGCGTAAATAATCGCATCAGGTCATGCTTTGTCGTTTTAGCATAAATTTTTCCTTGTAGCGCCAGTTATTCAAATCTGTCGCCCATAAATAAAAATGGTACCAAGTGCGCCATACAAAAGTTCTTCGCAGACGAATGATTTTAGATCGCATTTTTCTAATTTTTCATGGAATCAAGTGCGGTTTTTTGCGTAAATTATCGCATCCGGTCATGTTATCGGCGGTTTTAGCATAATTGTTTTGCTGTAGCGTGAATTTTTGAAAACCATTGGCCATACCTATGTCTACGTAGTTGACCAGTTTTGGACGCGGTCAGATGGTTCAATCCCGCCTAAGGCTATGGTTTCATCAAGTGTTTCGACAATAACCAGGACTACTTCGTTCACGCCTCTTCTCTTCTTTCTCCTCACTTCTCTCAGTCGACCCCACAGCTGTGCCCTGGCGAGGCAGTCCGGTTCGATATCACTCCCGATCCTTTTGGCCGGACCGACTGTGCAGTCAATGTTGTCGGTTTTCCTTTCGATCAAAGCTCTCCAGATTCTCACTCTCCTACAGTTCGTGACTCCAGACGATCGTTAGGCTCGGATGTGCCCATGGATGGCTCGTCTGAGGGGGAGTGATGAAAGAGATTTATATTTGGCCTTTGCATTCCTTTGTTCATTGTTGTGTCTAGTTGACCAGTAAACTCGTTGTTTCTTTCACTACATAGCACGTTTTACACTTTGTCTGACTGGCTACGACTGTGACTGACTGGCCTTCTTTTTCTTATCTCTTGCTATTCACTCGTGTCTCTGCCTCACTCGCTGTGCTGCTGTTTCTGTAATAAACACTCGCTGCCCTACACCTCGCTATACCTGTCACTTAGCTTTGTGAACGTGAAAACGTTTTCTCATAATCCATATCACAGGGACCCCTTTCTGAAAACAAATGAAAACTTGATAAAAACTGAAAGCATGGGCGTCGGTCATACTCGCTTTCCTACCTACATATAAAGGGCCTAAACACTAAAAGCCTGGCAAAAACATTTAAGAGTCAGTCTCTGAACCGATCGAGTCTTGGCCCTTTGCCCTATTCAGACCCAAAATTGAAAGTTGGGCGTAGAGGGCTGAAAGTTGGAACACTAAAACATATTGACAAGTTATCAATGACCTGCAAAGAATTTCCAGATTCGACGCTCCACGCTCGAGATATGGCCTTCTAAAAATCGGCCGCTTAACTATGGGACCAAAATTTGGATATCGAATTTCTGACTTGCTGATCGGAATTCAGACCCAACAAACGGGATTTTTGCGTAACTTTTTGAGTAGTTTAAGAATCTTTTACTAAATTTCATTTTTGGAAAAAAAATTTTTTTCGCCCCCCTATCGGGGGGCATAACTCGTCTGGAACCCCCTAGACCGTTCTTTTTATTTCAGATTATTGTAGCGCTATATCTTAGCTACACGCCGGTGTAAAACATTACCGGCTACCGGACGGCAAACACTGAAATATTTGCGTTCAAAAATTAAAAATGCCACATTTTGCATGTTTCACTGGGGTACATAAATTTCCAACTCCATGTTTCAGCTTACTAATTGGAGTTGAATGCTAAAAATTGATGTCTAAGCTGTACTTTTAGAGTAGTTTAAGAAACTTTCATTGAATTTCATTTTTGGAAAAAAAAATTTTTTTCGTCACCCTATCGGGGGGCATAACTCGTCTGGAACCCCCCTAGACCGTTCTTTTTATTTCAGATTATTGTAGCGCTATATCTTAGCTACACGCCGGTGTAGAACATTACGGGCTACCAGACGGAAAACACTGAAATATTTGCGTTCAAAGATTAAAAATGCCACATTTTGCATGTTTCACTGTGCCCAAAAATTTGAGCTGGAACATGGAGTTGAAAATTTTTGAGCACAGTGAAACATGCAAAATGTGGCATTTTTAATCTTTGAACGCAAATATTTCAGTGTTTTCCGTCTGGTAGCCCGTAATGTTTTACACCGGCGTGTAGCGAAGATATAGCGCTACAATAATCTGAAATAAAAAGAACGGTCTAGGGGGGTTCCAGACGAGTTATGCCCCCCGATAGGGTGACGAAAAAAATTTTTTTTTCCAAAAATGAAATTCAATGAAAGTTTCTTAAACTACTCTAAAAGTACAGCTTAGACATCAATTTTTAGCATTCAACTCCAATTAGTAAGCTGAAACATGGAGTTGGAAATTTATGTACCCCAGTGAAACATGCAAAATGTGGCATTTTTAATTTTTGAACGCAAATATTTCAGTGTTTGCCGTCCGGTAGCCGGTAATGTTTTACACCGGCGTGTAGCTAAGATATAGCGCTACAATAATCTGACATAAAAAGAACGGTCTAGGGGGGGGTTCCAGACGAGTTATGCCCCCCGATAGGGGGGCGAAAAAAAATTTTTTTTCCAAAAATGAAATTTAGTAAAAGATTCTTAAACTACTCAAAAAGTTACGCAAAAACCCCGTTTGTTAGGTCTGAATTCCGATCAGCAAGTCAGAAATTCGATTTCGAAATTTTGGTCCCATAGTTAAGCGGGCCGATTTTTAGAAGGCCATATCTCGAGCGTGGAGCGTCGAATCTGGAAATTCTTTGCGGTGGTTACATAACCTATCAAGACGTATTAGTCCTCCAACTTTGAGCCCTCCACGCCAAAGTTTCATTTTTGGGTCTGAATACTGAAACTCGATCGGTTCAGAGACTGGCTCTTAAAAGTCACCTAAACTAAATTGGGGGACGAATTTTGGCAGTACCGTCGGCCTCATCAAACCTTTTTTGGGGAAAAGGCTGTCTATTTGCCGCAGAGAAGACAGCGGGGGCAAGGCCCCCTGTATTGCTCGGAAATTCACTAGTACAACACTGCTAAGTCCATCAGAATGCTATGTTCACTGCTTCTAGTAGCTCTACGCATTATTTAAACTTCGAATAAACGATTACTTTACTGATTCTGACCTTCGTTTTAGTTATGTTCTATGCAAGTTTTTGCTTGGACCGGCGCAAGTATTATAGTTAGTTTGGCGGTTCGTAAACGAAGCCTAACTTCGGCGAGCGTTGATGTTAATTCCTCGTTTTGGGTTGCTTTGCCTTTCGCGCTCGTATTTTTTTGTACAGGGTGCCCCAAAAAACATTTTATTTTACAGTGATCGTAGATAATATAGTAAGTGACAGAAAACCCTATTGTCATTCAATGACAACGCGGCAACACACCACTTTGCGTGTCAAAAATGGTGGTTGCCTGACTTTAGCTGAAATTAACAAAAATTGCTTGTTATTATCGTGTTATTTTTCGTTTTAGCATCGACAAAACTGTAGTTTGTCTCTTTAATCTTAAAACCAAAACTAAATCTTTGGCCAACTTCAAAGCTTTGTCGTTGTTTTCTTTGTTTTTTGACGTGATTGTTAGTATGTTTGCATTACTTGCATGAAAAACCGATAATCGATATCGATTTCTACAGTGATCGTAGCCAATTCTAAATGTGACAGTTGAAATCAGCGTGCCAGTGAACCCTAGTGGGATGTCTCTCGCAATGACAACCCGCCGACCCACCACTTTTCATGTCAGATTGGTGGTTGTTTGACTTGAGCTAAATTAACAAAAAATCGCCTGATAATCGTGTTATTTGTCGTTTTTCAGCATCCTCAAACACTTTAGTAAACGCAATCCTGGTCCGGCCGTAGTTTAAACTCACCACCGCATTTATTATTCTCGCAACAATACAGGTCCCCCGTCCCAGACAGCGGTCTGATGAGGCCGACGGTGCTACGGTGCTTTTTTCACCTTTTGCCTGGAGCAGAGCTGTTGTAGCTGTACAGACAAGGATAACGAAAAGTACAGACGGACCCTCCGGCGGTAGGACGACTCACGGTTGGGTGTTAGTGTTACGTTGAGATACATCCGTTCCAATCCAACCTAACTAACTACACAGCGGAGAGGATGTCTTCAGCTGAAGACGAACCTGTGACAAAAAGGTCAAAAACAACAGCATCAGAGAGGCGACTAATTGTGGTTTTGGAGGAAGCACGTTTGGAAACAGCGAAAGTAAGTTAAAATAGGTGTAGGTATATCACCTAATTGATATTGATATACACCTAATTTGGGTCGGAAATCCGACTTTTTGCCTTCTCACTCTCTACTTACTATATTGACGTCTAAAATGCCCGTTTCGTTTCAGAGAAAGTAGCTGAACTCAGGGCAAGGGCTATCTAACGCACCAAGCCACTTATCAGGTGTTGCTAGCTGGGCGGTGCTATCTAGCTAACGAAATTTCATCGATAAATCTCGATTATCGATTATTTTTGGCAAAAAATCCAAAATTTTAAAATCGTCCAAATATGGTCATGTTATCTATAATTTCAAAGCCCTTCAGCTTCGTCTGAGGAGTCTGATGATCCCTAGGGGGACGCATCAGTATAGGGCACGCTCCGGAGGGTCTGTTTTCCAAATATTAAAGTACCCCTAGATACGCATCAGTATACGCCACGTTCCGGAGGGCCTGTTTTCTAAATATTAAAGTAGGGACACATCGGTATAGGACACGCTCCGGAGTAGGGATGCAAATGGTATGAAAAATGCCAAATAACAAGTTGTGAGTGTTATTTTCTGAACCAAATAATACAAAAAACCGAAATAATATCAAATAGTTTTCATAAGTCATAAGCAATTTGAACTAATCCAAAAGATTATTTCTCTGATTTCTTGACCGAATGCAAGCTTTACCACGTTTAGATAACCCCTGCACTACCAGAAAAGGAATTTTAACATGCTCTATATCTATAAGGTCCTGAAGCTCATGTTTATGTGTCTGTCAGCTCAGGCTAGTCAAATAAGGGCTTTTCAGTCAGACAGGAAGCATCTTTGAATTTGTCCGCGTCCGTGGTGTATTGGGTAGCAGCTTGCCTATCATGCTCACGGCGCGTGACACGTAGGGGTTCGAGTTCGTCTCGGCCCAAGTGATTACCTCGTATGTGGGTGGCCCTGTTGGGTTATTGCTGGTTTGTCTGGTGTACATGTGCGTTGTATAAAGTTATTTATTTATTTATTTGATGTACACGGCCCAGGTAAAGAAGTTAAGACAAAAGCATGCAGTTGGGGGAAAGGGGGTATTTCTCACTCAGGCCCAATTTTCAGGTAAAATTCCCCCAGCCAGATTCTAGGGGGAATTTTTTGAAACCTTATTTTGGGTTTCTAAACCCGGAAACAGTGTTCCAGAAGCCCTGGTTAAGGTTTTAGAGGCCCTAAATAGGGTTCCGGAACCTTAATTTGGGACTCTGAAACTCTAATTAGGGTTTCTGAAGCTCTAAATAGGGGGGTTCCGGAGTCCTAATTTCCGTTTCTGGAGACTCAAAATAGGCTTACAGAATCCTAAGTTGGGTTTTTGAAACCATAATTGGGGTTTCTGAAGCCCAAAATAGGGTTCCGGAACCCTAATTTGGGTTTCTGAAGCTCTCAATAGGGTTCCGGAGCCCTAATTTGGGTTTTTGAATCTCTAAATAGTGTTCCGGAGCCCTAATCTGGGACTCTGAAGCATACATGGGCCGGGAAAATCCGGAGGGGAGGTAGGGGGGTTGGAGACCTCGGTGGGGGGGCGAAAAAAGGCCAAAAAACGCCTATTTTGCCTTAATTAAGCGAAAATTTCCTCCATCCGATAGGGGGTAGGGGGGTATGGCCGGCCCATGGGCGGGTATGGCCGGCCAAGGGGGAGGGGTATACCCCCCTTACCCCCCCCGGCCCATGTATGCTCTGAAGCATTAATTAGGGTTTCTGAAGCCCTAAATAGGGTCTCGGAACTCTAATTTGGGTCTCAGAAACCCTAAACAGGGTTTCAGAGCCCTAATTTGGGTTTCAAAATTTCTAAGTAGGGTTCCAGAAATGCATTTTAGCTGTATTATGTCAAATAAAATAGAGCGTTTTTGCACGTTTTAAAGCAAAAACAGTTTTTCTGCACGTTTTTAATAAAAAATAGGATTTTCTGCACGTTATATATATATATATATAGGGTTTTAGAGGGCATTTTTTGCACTTCTGACAGGAGTTTTACTCGATTTTTAGTCCTCAAAACCCCAAAAAAGGTCGCCAAAACCCACTTTTGGACACCAAAAAAATGGTCGCCGAAACCCCTATTAGACCACAGCTATCTAAACAGTTCGAATCCTTTTGTTGCTGTTTTAAGCAAGAAAACAAAGAGGGAAATGAGCTCAAATGTTGCAAAACAATCCACGATCGCAAAATAAGCTGAATTATTAGCTAAAAGTCCAAGTAGATCTGTTATTTGAACTATTTGGTATTATCCGGTATTATTTGGTATTCAAAAATACCAGATACCAAATAATACCATGTCTCAAAAAATACCGAATAATACGAAAGTAATACCGGATACTATTTGCATACCTACTCTGGAGGGCCTGTTTTCCAAATATAGAAGTACCTCACACCAGACATGGGCTAGCATTTCGGCTGATGGGGGGGTAGAATTTTCAATTCCTGATGGGGGGTAGGAGCGCCTGATGGGGGCTGAGGGGGTGGTAAGCCAAAAAGTCCGATTTTTGGCGAAAATCAGGGTTTTTGGCTTATTTTTCATTAAAATAAGTTAAAATTAGCTATTCTGAGCTCATTTACGCCTATTCCAGGCATATTTTTATCATAATTTTCTATACAAAATTCTTCCCAAAGATTCCTGATGGGGGGTAGCGGCCGGCTGATGGGGGGTAGATCAGAGCCTGATGGGGGGCCAACCCCCCTCAGCCCCCCCCCCCCTTTGCCCATGTCTGCCTCACACCACACATCGGTATAGGGTACGCCCTGGAGCGACTATTTTCCAATATAAAAGTATCCCTAGGGGGACGCATCAGTATAGGGCACGCTTTACCCACCAAACCGGCAGCCCACCCTCAAATTTTCGGATTGTGATTACCCCACCCCAACCCATTTTTCCGGACCATGTAGGCATACAGATTATTTAATATGAATAAGGGGTCAGGTTTTTCCGCCATTTCGTAGAGACCGACCAAAATTAGGTCTATGACCCAACAGACATGGGCTAGCATTTCGGCTGAGGGGGGGGGGGTAGAATTTTCAATTCCTGAGGGGTGGTAAGCCAAAAAGTTAGTTGGTTAGTTAGTTAGTTTATTCGTCCAAACACAAACAAATCATTCTGAATCCTGGGGCGGACACGGCCGTTTGACCGGCTACTGCCCCACCCCTAAAGTCCGATTTTTGGCTAAAATCAAGGTTTTTTGGCTTATTTTTCATTAAAATAAGCTATTCTGAGCTCATTTACACCTAATCCAGACATATTTTTATCATAATTTTCTATACAAAATTCTTCCAAAAAATTCCTGAGGGGGGGTAGCGGCCGGCTGAGGGGGGTAGGTCAGAGCCAATCCCCTCAGCCCCCCCCTTGCCCATGTCTGTGACCCAATGAAGCGTACGCTTGAAACCACAGGTATGTTCTGTATCTGTATACTGAACTTTTGTTTGCAGATTGGCAAAGAATTTCAATTGTTATGCAGTGAAAAGCATGCCGTCTTCCTCAAAAAGCACAAGAAGAATCCTTCGGAATACAGACCTGACATCACCCACCAAGTAGGTTGTCAGCAGTCGGAGTTGGCTGTTTTACTCTAAAAACTGCATTTTGTGCTGCCACTCTTTTATGTTTTAAGTTACTTTGTCAGAACGTCGTAGTTTAAGGAAAAGTGCAGCCAGGCTAAAAAACTAGTTGATGTGGTCACTACTATTTTTCGGCCGGGTCCTGAATCGGTGTTGTGGTGAAGGGGGAACTGTTGCATCTGGAGTAACGCCCAAGCAACTGCTGAGCAGATGTTTCGATGTGTCAGTATCAAGTGGATTTGTTGTAGTGTCTCCTTATGTTATTGGACAGTCCGTTGAACCGAGCTGGACTGCTGCAGGTGTACGTGCACACCGAGAAGAATGTCTTGATAGAGATAAATCCCCAAACAAGGATTCCACGCACCTATGACAGATTTGCCGGATTAATGGGTATGACAAATCTAAATTAATGCGTATTCTGAAAGGCTCTTAGAGATCCGGCCGTCTCGCATAGAAATTGGCCCAACTTTTAGAAGTTTTTTCTAGTTTTTCTAAGTGATAATTTGGTTTTTCTGTTTAAAACTCAAGTCCAGCTGGCCGTCCACAGAACATGTCCCAAGAAAGCAGAGAAATTGTCATTGCAAAAAAGTTGCAGAACTGTAACTGACACAATTCCTTGTTTGTTCCAGTGATTCATCACCAACGCACAGTTCTCATGAGTTTGTTTGTAATCAAGTAATCAAAGCATCTTTTGCAGTTCGGAAAGCGATTGCCGCTGCAAGGTCAATAAGACTCCTTCATCGGTGCCATTAGACATGTAAACATAAAAAATTAGACACCCATACAGTTTTTCATTGTCTATCGAAAGAAAAAATACGCGCCTTTCTATATAGCCCGAGAACTGTTGTAGAAGGGGTTCTTGACACAAATTTCTTGTAATACTTTAAATAGAATATAAATCACTCATCATTGAACCATCTACGTACACTGGTGTTTTGAACAAGCGAGACCAAAAATTGCGATTCTTGGTGATTGGAGAGCTTGCTGTTACGTGTTTAGTGCAACTACTGCACAAGCTTCAAATCCGAGCTGCCGACGGTCCGCAGAAGCTGCTCAAAGTGATAAAAAATCCGGTTGCGGCGCATCTGCCGGTGGGCTGTCGAAAGATCGGAACGTCGTTCAGTGCCGTCAGCTTTCCTGACTTGGAACAGATAGTGCCTCGAGACGATCCCGTTGTGGTTGTAGTCGGCGCCATGGCACGAGGCAAAGTAGGTTGCAGCCGATTGGTAGCTTAAACGTAGCTTTCACACGTTTCAGGTGAACGTTGACTATACAGAAGAAGAGATCAAAATTAGCAGTTATCCTTTGTCTGCAGCTCTTACTTGTGCAAAAATATGTAACGTCTTCGAGCAACAGTGGGGCGTCCGTTAAAAAAATCTTATGCGTACGCTTGGCATAAACGTGTACACGTACTGAGAATGCTAAATTTAGGCGATACAATACAAAAATGTAAAACAGTCGGGCACTTAACGCCGTTTATGGCACGGCGGTTATGGCACGGGCACCATATGACGCCAGTACCATAAACGGGGTTAAGAAGTGCCACACTGTAAAATTACTTTAACAAGTGGTGCAATATCACGTAGTCAGTATGTACTAAAGTTTGCAGCACATTACTCGGCATTATTCACATGCCTAATAACATACATGTAACAGGTCATCCGACGAAGTTGGGTTCGGGGTTACGGCGCCGGCCGGGGGGCTGAACCCAAATTTTGAGGGGGTTGGGCACCAAAAACGCTCAAAAATCGCAATTTTTTGGCTAAAATCGTCAAAAATCGTAAATTTGGCCTGAAATACAGCTAAAAAGTGCTGTTTTACAGGCGATTTTGACAATTTTTCAGTCTGAAATTTCAAAAAAATCGCAAAAATTTACTTAAAAAATTACTTGCCAGAAAAATCGTCTCGGGGGTCCCATCCGGGGGTGGGTGGGGGGCAGACCCACGTTACATGAATGCCTAATAAACCCGTGAGCTTAGACCATTTCTTAGATTACGCGGCGACACGAGTGGATAAAGAATGGCAAAAGAAGATCACAGGAGAAGATTTGGAAATAACGTTGTTAATGCGTTACACAGCCAGGTTAACCGGTAAATCGGGCATACGAATAAAGCCCTGTTCTGTCAAAATGACGAAGACCAGGAAAGTGACGTAGACCAGCAGCAAATAGCCACCATAGGCACGCGAAACGTGAAATCGGGATATCGGCAGCAGAATGAGACTGGACAGCAAGCTCCATCCCAGAAACAGAATCAGTACTTTGGGAACACCCGTAAATGCAACCTTAACACTCTTTTGTAGCAGCACACAACGTACGCAAGTTTGGCAGTACTTGAAGGAAAGTTCCGTGGTGAAGAGTCGCGATGGTGTAGGAAATACCTATACCAACAAGAAGATCTAAAAATAAGAACGTTGCTGTATAAACCGTCGAAAATTAGAGATCCAACCCCAAATTAGAACCTCCGATTTGGTAGCTCAAGACTTAGTCTTTATTTTATCTGTTCACCAGACCAGTGAGAAAGGTCCGTTTTAATTTTTAGAGGCCGAAAGGTAGCAGCTGAAATCCCTGGGCATAGTGATAAAGCTCTACGTCGCATTAGACTGGGGCTGGGCCCACCCGAAAATCCAGCCATATGTGGCGATGTAGGAGTCAGCATGTCTACTATAACTCCATGAAAAACAAACAGACTAAACAAAGAAAGAACTAACTAAACAAGGGTCCGCCAAAACAGGCAGATATAGCCATTCGAGGGAATCCCTGCCGGGCTACAGACAGATCAGCTATCAGATCTCCCAAACTGTTGCTCCAAGCCAGTAAAGTGAGGCCCAGAATATCGTTGGACAGACCAGTGGCGGCGCCTATCATCGTCACAATAGCAACAACTTCTCGAGCCAAACTGTAGATCCAGACCACCGCCATAACAAAGCCAACATACGCCACTGCCTGCAACAACACCACTTCCTTCTCTGTTAGATATGCATGTCTACAGAGCCACACTAGTTAAAGCCGAGTAGAGCTGTATACTCCAAACTACTCGCATGCCTAGTTGCACTTATGACATGCGGTAAGGCGTACCCGGTGGCCCTGACACCACCTGTACCTGGGTCGGTTTTGCGAGAGGAGTGCCGAAACAATCTATCGCCCGGGATCTATGTTTGACGCCATGTACTTGACGCAGTGCAATAAAGGTATTGAATCTAGTACATTCGTCCGTTTAGGTGGTTCTGGCTTCAAAAGAACTAAAGCAATTACGGGTTCATTATTTATTAGAAGTGTTCTTTGTCGTCGTCGTCGATCTAATATGACCATAAACCGTTGTTTCCAAAAATTGTTAAGACCAAAAGATTCTGATACAAAGCTTTGCGATACACTGGTTTTTACTGTGCTCATTTCTGATTTCGTAGTGTGAACGGGCCTGAATGGCTGAACAGTCGATACAGCCATTGAAGACAAGTGTGTGGGGGCAAAGAAAGCTATTGGCCACAGTCAAAACGCAAAAGCACTGACCACATGAAATCGGGGACGCCTCCGTGACTCTGTCAAACACCATATTATACTACAGACTATCATGCTGACCAGCACAACCAGCGCCCAGACTGGAAAGGCAGCAGCAATACGAGCAGACAACACTGAAACATGTCAATTGAGCTCTGTGCACCACACCACAATCAACAGGTTTCTTAGGGATGTTCCTTTGCTATAGTTTGAGCGAAAACCTTGATGGTCACATAACAACCAGGGCTGTTGGGTCGTTTTTTCCTCGTTTTTTTTCGAAAAAATGCGGGAAAAAACTCAAGCAAGTTTTCAAGGAAATAGGCGCAATAACTGGTTAAATTCGCTTCAAAAAATGCGTTAAATTTACTTGAATAGAAGCCTTACAAGCACTTTCCTGGCATAACTTAACTGTTTTTGGCAACAAAATACCAGTACCATTTTCAGGCAACATATATTATTGTATTTTTGTAGTTTTTTAAAATCAGATTACTACTCTAAAAGATGAAATTAGTGGATTTCGCAATTAAACTCACGCTATTTCGTTGAATTCTGCAATAAAAAGCTATTGCTAAAAATTTTTTCTGTCATCTCGGAAAATAACTTTTGGAAAAAAACGAAAAAAAACTGAAAAAAACGGGCTCGAGTTTTTTTCCGGAAAACAAAGAGCCCTGGAACAGCTTTCTTTACTGCGCACTGATCAAGCTCAGTGTTCTGGACAATGATAGCGCTAGCTGTTAGATTCAACAGATATACGTACATTTTAGAGAAAGCAGTGCAATGAGTGGACAGAATATACACTGAGCCAGTGCCAACGGCTTTGACCAGTTGTGCTCCGGACGTTCAGGATCGACAAGCGGTATAGTAAGATTGAAAATGACAACCAAAGGCGCCTAAAAACCGACACAAAGTAGCAGCTTATCACAGAAATCACCTCATCCAACCTTACTTTAATCACCAAAAAGGTCTTGGCCACAAATTTGCTCTGTCCCCAGTCTTGACTCGAAAACGGTCGCACAGCCTTCCAAAAGTGCCAGAAGAAAGAAGACAAGCGTCCGTTAGCAGTCAGATACTCGACTGGAAAAGGAACATGTCTTCAAGCGTACAAGAGAAGAACATACGCAAACACACCATCAGCAGCAGCATCCTCGTAGCATCGGTCGTCTGACGGCTCGCAGCGGTCATCCACTAGAAACAACTACTAATTTTTGTGCGGTTTTTAGTGTCCAACACCCTCCCTAGAATTTGGGCTGAGACCCCGGCCGGCGCCAGACACCCCAACCACCTGGCGCATGACCTCTTACATGCATGGTTTGGGAAACCCACTCCAGCGGTTCCAGTACTAACAAACTGGCTCAGAAATCACTAATTTTTAGCTCAAATTTAATTTTCAATTGAAATTTAACAGTAAATTGGGAAATACTCAGTCATAGCTGCTTATTTAGGTTGGTCTGAGTCAGCCAGACACCTCAGAGAAATCTAACCAGTTAGACCAACTGGTCTAACGGCGGCGGCCACAGCTTTCTATGCAACCGGCTAACTGAAAGTCGGTCTAACCGCTTAGACTTCGGCCACATTTCAGACGCTAAAATTGCTCAAATTGTCTGGCAAACCTTTTCCGCATTTTTTAAGCAAAATTTACCAATTCGAGCGATTTCAGTACTCTAGCCCGAATATGGGCTCCGGCGAGGGCCAGACCACAAGTCCCTCTCATTCGGCGGATAACCTGTTATATGCATGCCTCAAAGGCAGACAGTGACTGCATAGAAATTAGAAAGCGCAACAAACCAGCAGGAAAGACGTCGTATCTCCACAGAGCCTCTTCATTTATAGAATCAATACGAGGCAAAGCAGGATCGTCGTTCAGATGCTGCTGACCAGAGACTGGTGGTCGTCCAGCTATCTCCTGTCCATCCTCTGGGAAAATATGCTCTGTGTCGGCTGCAGCTTCTACAAAGCAAAGACAACACAATGCTGTTAAAAAGACAACCAGTAACCTGAAGGCAACGTGCGCTTCCTGATATACCGTCCAATAATGACGACAAAAGCGTAAGCAATGTATAGACCCAAGAAAGCTGCAATACAGTTACGAAAGTGAAAAAATGATAAGAAATGAAATGACAACCAACTGCTTCGGACAGATAAATCTTGCTGTCGCAGAAAATGACTAGAGAGAAGAGCACAGCGCCCAAGTAGAAGAGAATATCACGTATTAGCGGTCTTCGCATTGTATCGAACGGTTGAATAAAGGTGATCAGTGCTGGGATGACAGTGGTCAGAAAGACACCGGCACCTGAAGTCAGACTGAGAGCCAGAGCAGAGTGCAGACAGAGCATACCCAACAGCGCGCCAAAAGCTAGACCCGGCTTAGGCGTCTGCGTGCTAACCACCGATGCCAGTGAAGAGAAAATGTCAGGAGCGCCATTGCCAAAGGCCAGAAAAGTGACTCCCTGAAATCAGTACGCAACTGCAGTGCTGTGCTGGATTTAACAAAAGAATAGTACAGCGATATTCTGACTGATCTTCAGATGATCGACAATCACGGCCAGAGCCGGACAGAAGAAAGAGTCGGCGGCCACGCTGAGTGCCAGGAAAAGTTGCCCCAACAACAAGAGACAGAGCGCCAAGGCGGCCGGCCACCACCCACCGGCGCAAAACACGAAAGCAGTGTAAGGCGCGAAGCCGCCCCCTTCGCATTGGTCGCTCTGATTGAGAACTTGCGCACACGACAGCGCGGCATTCAGTGATCCAAGCTCACAAGACGACGTCTGAAGAAGCAGATAATGTAGTTTATTCCCGGTTACATCCCAAACCTGTAGACCATTAGGCTGGGAAGCCAAATTTACCAAATACAAAAAACCTCCAACTGTCTTTCGCTTCATACAGTACATATAAGACGGGCCTTTGCAATCATCGGTAAAGACAACCTCAAGCCAGGTCGTAACCTCTATATGGTGTTGTTAGGTTTTTGAAAGCTCAAATTGAAAATTTTTTACATTATTCGAAGTGAGGAAACTTTTGTGGAAATCGCTGTTTTTTACCTCAGATATACACTAACAGTGCAGTTCTATCAATTTCATGCGTATCCTATTCCTAAAAACAGGCTCTGAAGCGCAGCGGCAATTCTGCGAGAAGTGCTGCAGGTGAATATCGACTCCCACCCAGGCTGTAACATACAGTATAGATAAAAAAAAATGTCCCATCGCTTTTTCGGCCTTCACTCAAACGTTTCGTTCTCAGTCACTTCTTTACCGATTTGGCTCAAATTTTCAGCAAAAATTAACAACATGATTGGCTAAATATTCTGCAAGTGTGGTGCCAAAATTCCGACTCATACTGGTTTTATGACCCGAAAACTAGGAATGAGGGTGGTCCACGCAAATTTAATTTTTTTCGGTAATACAAGGAGTACAGGCCTGAAACTTGCAGGAATGATTGGTGTTGCTATTGGGCATAACACACTAAGCGGGCAGCCCTGTAGCTCAAAGGGCACTAAAATGGGGGAATTTCAAAAACATGACGAAATATGACTTTTCTTCGTAAAACCGGCAAAATGACGATTCTAAAGATTTTCAATTTTCAAAAACCGCTGCAGCGATGGTTACTATGGTGTGGAACAGAGCTTAAATATCAGGTTCATTTATTTGTCGAACTTCCTGCTACAATCTGTGTTGATTAACAACAGATTCAGTGCTTTGATTCTAGAAGGTGCAGATTTCTTAACTATGGGATTTTCACTCATGTTTTTGAAATTCCACCATTTTAGTGCCCTTTGAGCTACAGGGCTGCCCACTTAGTATGTTATGCCCAATAGCAACACCAATCATTCCTGCAAGTTTCAGGACTGTACTCCTTGTATTACCGAAAAAAAATAAATTTGCGTGGACCACCCTCATTCCTAGTTTTCGGGTCATAAAACCAGTATGAGTCGGAATTTTTGCACTAAACTTGCAGAATATTTAGCCAACCATGTTGTTAATTTTTGCTGAAGATTTGAGCCAAATCGGTAAAGAAGTGACTGAGAACGAAACGTTTGAGTGAAGGCCGAAAAAGCGATGGGACATTTTTTTTTATCTATACTGTATGTGTGAACCAAAGTATCGACAACAATCAAAAGCTTTTGTGTTTAAAGTTGCTCTTTGATGCCTCCTTGCATCTCCTACAAGCTAAATTTGATGCACCGAAAAATTTTGAAAAGATTTTCATAAAAAAAGCTTTTTTGGTCTCCAAAAATTTTTGCTACAGCTCTACCCCATTTATCCCCTAACTTTTGCCACCGATATTCCGATTTTTCTGGGACGGAATTTTCCAGCAAATTTTTTGAAATTTAATTTCACGCACGAAAATGCTAACAGTAGACACGGGCCGCAAAAATCCGGAGGAGAGTCTGGGGGTTGTCTCTGGTCTCGGGGATAAAAAAGTCCAAAAAACTCCTGTTCTACCTTAAAATGAGAAAACTTTGTTCCTTCGGGAGGTGGGAGTCGGGTATGGTCGGCCGGGCAAACCCCCGGCCAATGTAGGGGCTAACATCAGACATGGGCAAAGGGGGGCTGAGGGGGTTGCCCCCTTCAGGCTCTAACCAACCCCCCCCCTCAGCCGGCCGCTACCCCCCTCAGGAATTTTTTGGAAGAATTTTATATAGAAAATTATGACAAAAATATGCCTGGATTAGGTGTAAATAGGGATGGGACCAGTATACGGTATTATACGGTTTTTTTGGCTATACGGTATTATACGCATACATGGGCCGGGGGGGTAAGGGGGGTATACCCCTCCCCCTCGGTCGGCCATACCCCCCTCGGCCGGCCATACCCCTCTCCCCCACCCCCCCTCCCGGAGGGAGGAAATTTTCGCTTATTTAAGGCAAAATAGGCGTTTTTTGGCCTTTTTTCGGCCCCCCCCCCGAGGTCTCAACCCCCCCCCCCTCCGGATTTTTCCGACCCATGTATGATTATACGGTATTTTTTATACCGTATAATACCGTATAGTTGTTAAAGCTGAATCAGCCAGATTTTTTCAGTAAATTCATGTCATTTTCGCCCTTTTAAAGGTGCCAGTACCGTTTTTTGGTTTTGTAAACAATGTCATCGGTTAGAAAAACACAAAAATCTACCTTTATGGCAGTTTTTTTAACTTCCTAGAAATGGAAAATGTGATATACAAGTACTTGTCAAATGTTGAGAAACCTGCAATTTTGCTTTTGAATAAAATCAACATATCTTTGGTTAGAATTTCACTAATTTTAAGTGAAGCAAATCTGTCCAACCAAAATACAATTAATATTTACAATAGGCATAATTAAGATGCAATTTCTGAGAGAATCGACTTTCTCATAAGGGAGCCTCCCCAAATTGGTCTGGGTCATCTCACGGATTTCAATAATTCCTGCATATCTTGGTGACAGATGATGAAAAACCGCGATGCACCAAGTTTGAGCTCGATCGGCCCAGTGGGTCCCCCGGGGGGTCCCGCCAAAGTACCCCTTGTCGAGCGAAAATTCCCGATTTCGAGCTCTTACTTAAAAACCTCATAGCTTGGTCATATTTTGTCTGACAATGAAGATTCATACACCAATCGATTCAGCGGAACGTGTAGATTCTAAAACTGGTATCTAGGATGCGGTTTTAACACTCCGTACCGCCGTTTTGGGCGAAAAACGCGGTTTGACACTAAATTTTTGCCTGACCTGCGATAACGTTTAGCCTAATTTGACTACATTATAGTGGCGAGCCAAAGCTGGATTTTTTATATATCATAGGCAACTGAATTGCCAACATACACACAAAAAATCACCAGAATGCTAGGGGGCCGTTCCTTCGAAATTGGCCCTGATAGGCAGGGGCAAAAAATTTGTTTTCTTGTATTTGCATGAAACTTCTTGTGTAGGGTAAATTTATGCTGCTGATTTAGAATTTAACATTTATTTCGGCAAAATCCGACGTTTTCCTACTGAATTTCCTGGTTTTGTGTGGTTAAATCCCAGGATTGACACAAATAGTAAGATCGTAACCTAAGACAGCTTCTAGCTAGTGCGAAGAAATAACACCAAGAATGCTCCACTCGGCGCCAGGCTCGGCCGTAGTCAGCTGAGCGACCATGTGCTGCAACTAAATCGCGGAAACGCGTCCGCGAAGTCCGGAGGGAGGTTGGGGTGCAAAATTCTGAATTTTTGAACATCATAGTTTATGGACGGCCCCTAACTTGATTATTTTCTATGCACCCCACTCCACTTTCTTCTTCTTTTCAAAAAATTATTTCCAAATATACGTACAGTAGTTGCCATTCAAAGAATTTTAGCGGAGTAGATATGTCATCTTCTTTTTGCACTCTTCAAAATGACCTTGTTCACGACTGGCCAATTTCACGCACACACTGATATAACTTTGAGACATTGCTGCTTGCTGATTAGTAAAATCAGTACAGGAAATTCAAAGTTAATGAATGCAGAATGCCGTCCATGTTAGTATTTCGGCGATTCAGTTGCACCCCATCCCATGCCCATGGTTCCTCAGCTGACTGCGGCCGAGCCTGGCGCCGAGTGGAGCATTCTTGGTGTTATTTTTGGTATCAGCATTTGTAGCTTCTTTCGGACAGTAGATAGACAGCTTTCCTACTCTCTAACTTCGCTACTCTAACTCTCTAACATCGGGAGATGGCCGCTGGCCGGCCGATTGTAAGTTGATACTTGACAAGCAGCTGTGAAAGGGCGTTAAGCCCAGCTATACAATGCAGAGCTCACTCGCGCCGATGGTATAATAGCTGTCAATCTAATCTGCTGAGGGCCGCCCGTAACTATTGGCTCTATGGGTGGCCAGCTGCTGTCAGAGGTCACAGGTCAGATTACAACTCTGACAGCTCCGGCCATCTCTCGTTGGCCGCTGGACGTTGGCCGGCGGCCTAACTCATTTACTGACGGTCCCTTACGTATTCCGATAGCTCTTCTTGCGCCCTTTATAAGGAAGAGTGCTTTCGCTTGAGTCCTTGATAGCCACCTATCTGCCTTCTTGTTTGCGTGAGTTTGCAAGCCATCAACATTCCCGATCATGCATACATATTGTTTGATTCCTCCAATCTTTTGACGAAAGAGAAAGCGGTTCGGATGCTGATGGTCCCAAATGCCGAACTCTTTTAAGTGCTTCATACAGACTGATGTACTCTTCGCAAACTGAATCCTCTCTGCAGAACCCCAATCTTCAAAGTACTGGGCATCTCCACAGGCCATAATTAGGTCTGCTTCACTGTATGCATCACCACAGCTTTGTGATTGAAAGCCATGGACACCGCCAGGCACTGCATAAGTCAGAGGTGTCATGAGATCTGAGAGCTGAACAGTGGCTGACTGGTCACCCTGTCCGCATTCACTTGGTTCTTTGTTGTGCTGCAAATTTTCTGCACTTGAAAAATGACATTGAGTTGATGACTGTGCGGATTCTGCTAAGCTTTTCGTTACTTCCGTTTCTCCACTACCTCCAGAACTTGCTTTCCCAGGCTCCTTCTCGGCACCTCTCGGTCTTTCGGCGTTACCTTTACCAGAATTTTTTGCCGACCTTGGGACTGTTGGCTGCTCTTCTGCTTGCTTGAGCTGCCAGCCATTTTCAGATTTCCTGGCAAACTGGATTCGACTGGACATGCACAACCAATTTTGCTGCAGAGCTGTTTTGCCTCAGCTGGCATCTTCAGAACTGATACAAGCAAATTATGACCATATTGCTCATTTGGGTGAAATTTCTTAATAACTAAGTAGACTGGCTGGAAACAAGTACTTTTTACCATATCCGTGAACTTCTGGTCGAAATTGAGACTGCTTTCAACGCTTATCAGGTGCTCAGCAAGGCGTATAAGCAACGTTTGATGCACATAGTGGTAGTAGGAGCAGTGATTACTTTCAGTGGCGTTTTGCCAGCAATTGTATGACCACTCTATCACAGAGTAGTCATCCAAACTAACAAGACGTTTCACTACGCACATGTTTTTCTGTGCATCTGATGACTGCAATTTTGAAGAGTAAAGGCAGATTCCATACAACTCAAAGATTGCCTCTGTGTGCTCAACAGTTATGTTCTTCCAGCAGATATTTGTTCTTTGCGGATCGGGTTTTAGGAACACAATTGGCTGCGTTTGATTGACCACCTTTTCCAGTTGATCTGTGACACACTTGTCTCTCTGCTGTTTCGAACGGGAATATTTGTGGTAGAGGCAGATACCGTATATTTCAAACATGGAGTCCATAAGCTCATTATCAATTTTTATTTCATTCCTTGCTTGGCTTACAACAGCCCCAAAGCAACAAACAATTAGCAGCAATTCTAGCTAAAAATAGGCAAACATAGCTAACAGAAAAATTCGTATTGTATGTAAGAAGTACCTGGATTGCTTGTCGAGTCATTATCTTGCGCAAAATGATAGAACAAGACCAATTTGTTCAGACCAGACCACAATTGCAGCCAAAAAAAGGTTCAATCTCGTACTAATAGTGTGAATGAATAAGGAGGAGAATGCCAGCCTACAGAACAGAGTTTAGAATAGCAAGAACGCAGTCACTCGGCCTGTTTATCTGCTTGCGCCTGGCTGGCCGTTAAACTACTCACAGCAAAAACAGCTAAGATACGCTGACTCTGATAGCTATTTAAAACACTGAAGCGGCAATGGCAAATATATGCATTATGCACACATGCTAGGCGGCCTAGCCCTAGTAGGCTACACTAAAACATGTAACGCAGTCAGTCGGGTCGGGGATATAACCGATTTTCGCTATAATGCGACTTCGGACATTCTTATCCCATGGTCGGATCATGATCACCGTTTTGATTTTGGCTACACACGTGCTTGTATGTAGTTGGTGGAGTCAGGCTCCTCTGTTACTTACTTATGTACTGTACATATAGTTTAGAAATTTATGGCTGCATAACTAAACAGTACAACATGTACATACTGAGCAGATCAGCTTTAAAACCAGGAAATTCAGTAGGAAAACGTCGGATTTTGCCGAAATAAATGTTAAATTCGAAATCAGCAGCATAAATTTACCCTACACAAGAAGTTTCATGCAAATACAAGAAAAAAAATTTTTTGCCCCTGCCTATCAGGGCCAATTTCGAAGGAACGGCCCCCTAGCATTCTGGTGATTTTTTGTGTGTATGTTGGCAATTCAGTTGCCTATGATATATAAAAAATCCAGCTTTGGCTCGCCACTATAATGTAGTCAAATTAGGCTAAACGTTATCGCAGGTCAGGCAAAAATTTAGTGTCAAACCGCGTTTTTCGCCCAAAACGGCAAGGGGTACTTTGGCGGGACCCCCCGGGGGACCCACTGGGCCGATCGAGCTCAAACTTGGTGCATCGCGGTTTTTCATCATCTGTCACCAAGATATGCAGGAATTATTGAAATCCGCGAGATGACCCAGACCAATTTGGGGAGCAAAAGTCGATTCTCTCAGAAATTGCATCTTAAAAATAAAATCAATATATTGACGGCTCAGCTTCAAATCTTTAAATAAACAGACAGTACTACTTACAAAGCGGATCACAATAAAAAATAGCCGTGTTTTTCACAGGAAAGGCCGACCACAAAAAATAATTTATGTTTTTGACCAGAACTTGGCGATATGCTAGCGTAACGGGGTGTTTTAAAGCGTTTGCAGCATACTATACGGTATGCGGTATTATACGGTATCGAAAATACTATACGGTATACGGTATTTTTATACCGGTCCCATCCCTAGGTGTAAATGAACTCAGAATAGCATATTTTAGCTTACTTTAATGAAAAATAAGCCAAGAAACCTTGATTTTAGCCAAAAATCGGACTTTTTGGCTTACCGCCCCCTCAGCCCCCCAGGCGCTCCTACTCCCCTCAGGAATTGAAAATTCTACCCACTCAGCCGAAATGCTAGCCCATGTCTGGCTAACATGATACCTACTGAAGAGTTTGAGTGTTTTGTGCGATTGTTTGAGTGTATTCCAGTTGTGTAGTTGCTTTGTGTGATTGTGTTGTGTGTGCGTGTTGGCGTGTTGTGTTTTACTAGTAGATAAAACCTCCCATTTCTTGATAACGTTGATGTTGTGCAGCAAGCACCTTGTGAAGATATGAGCTCTGGTTTTCGTTTGGAGAGGAGAAGGAAGAAGTTTGGAAGAGGAAGAAGAAAGATGTTTTGGGAAAGGAGGAGAAAGATGATGATGCGAAGGAAAGTGCTGAGAAGTAAGAGAGTGTGGAGGATGATGAGGAGAAGAGGAATGAAAAGAAGGAGGAAGAAGAGAAGTGCGAAGAGAAGGATCAGAGTAAAGGAAAAGAGGAGACAGAGGAAAGGAGTGGCAGTTCGTTTGAGTTCGTTTCATAGCAGATGCAATCCCGTTTCCCCGTTGACAAGTCATCAGATCCAAGCAAAGGCGCGGAAAGGCCGCAACGTGATGTGCAAGAGATCGAACCAGCACGGTATCAGTGCAGAGCTACTTACTGGAGATTCCGAGTCAACAGAGGCAAAGCAAGCAGTTCTCACAGTTCGTTCATTCCACGATTGTCAGGCACAGTGTCACAAAACACTCAAACTCTTCATTCACTCCCCCTTGGACGTCGACTGGGCCTCATCTGTGCCTGACGGCCATTCGAACGAATCTAAACGAGTTGCTCTGCCTCTGTTGACTCGGCATCTGTGGAAAACTGCTCTGTACTGACACCGTGCTGGTTCGATCCCTTGCGTGCCACTTTCCTGCCTTTCTGCGCCTTGGCGTTCATCTGACATCTTGTAACCGGTAGAATAGCCTTCCATCTCTTGTCCAACGAATTCAAATGAAACATTATTCTTCTCCTCCGTCTTCTCAGACTCTTCCTCCTCTTCATCCTGTTTCTCCTCCTCATCCTCTTTCGTTGCTTCCTCCCACCTCTCATCGTCTCACATCTCATCATCCTTCTTCTCTTCCTTCCTCTTCTCTTAATATTCCACTTTCCTCTCATTACCTCACTCTTTATCTTCCTCCTCATAACTCTCTTCACTCCATTTCTTCTCTTCATCCTCTCCGCCCTTCTTCCTCTCAACATCTCTGCTCCTTCCTCTTCGACTTTCTCTTCCTCTTCTTTCCTTCTCACTCTCTTTACCTTTCTTCTTCCGCCTTCCTCTCTTCTAGCCATCTCAAAAAGTACAGGACCACCCATAACTGAATGCATTTGCGAAGAATCACCAACGGAACCACACTGGATGTCCTGAAGAGCATTCACAAACAAAGCCGAATCATCAGTGTCGGCAGAGGTCACATCGATGGGATCGTCCACATGTGCCCCAATAAGCGCGCTTGGAAGAGATGCCAACTGCAAAGGATCAACAACGGAACCACAAGAACCACACTTGTCACCACGAAAAACCGATTCTTTCGCTGGTAAAATAGGAGCATCTTCAACCAACAAAACAATCTCTTTCTCTTCTTTTTCTTCATCATCTTTCTCCTCCCTATTCCTCTCTTCATCCTTCTCATTTTTCTTCACTTCATCCTTATCCTGCTCATCCACACTTTTCTCGTTACTTTCGCCTTCTCCTTGTCTTTCTCCTCGACTTCCTTCACTACTTCTTACACCTTTGATGGGAGTTTTGCTGAACTGAGACTGGTATCTGTCAAGCACACGGTTAAGACGTTTGTTGAAATCGATCCACCACTCTCTGTCACGCTGCTGTTGTTCGAGCTGCCATCGCCGATACTGCTCGCGATCATGCTGGTTTTGTTCCCGTAGAAGTCGGTGGCAGTCACGAAATGTAGTGGACATGTGAGCATCAACTGGTGGCCACATCTGTGCCTGATGATCACGAAACCAAAGAATGCTTGTACTTGTAGGGAGCGAAGGCAGTAGAACTTGAATGAAGGCAGGCTGACAGGCTCCCGGGTCTGTTCGGCACCAAATGAAAGAAATGGGAGGTTTTATCCACTAGTAAAACACAACACGCGCACACAACACAATCACACTCAGCAACTACACAACTGGAATACACTCAAACAATCACACAAAACACTCAATCTCTTCACTACCTAGGATCCGGTTGTTCCTCCTGACCTGACCAACCACCCAGAGAAAGTTTAGGGCTAACCAACCGGTACCCCAAAAAAATAAGTATTCGTAGCGGCTCCAGCAACAACCAACCAGAGTGGCTTAGCTAGCGTCTAGCGCAGGTATGTAATCTTGTAAACTTGTTTACCTCTGATCCATTCATATGTAGGCTATATTGTAGAGTAAATCAGACAACCAACACCACTCTGTCTGTGTCTCCACATTGACTTTTTGAGAGCAGGTTTAACTCAGAATCCACTTCTGCTCCTTCCTTGTTTGTCCTTGCCATCCAATTCAGACAAGCCTTCACTCTCACTCCGATTTGGCTAAAATTTTCTGTTTTAGTTTAATTAGAAGACATTAACAGTGGGCGACTACTAAAGTTGGCAAAAGGTAAAAAGCACCGTAGCACCATCGGTCTCATCAGAGACCGCTTTCTGGTGTTTTTCTTCGGGCAGGCACAAAATCGCGCTCGCCAAACAAAGAGGTAATATCGAATCGGCGCAAAGGTAATCGGCGCAAAGCGCAAAGCGCAAATTTACGGTACCAGCGCTAATGCGGGAAAACTTTACATGTGCGTTCAGTACCCCAATTTACATTGGAGGAAGCCCATTCCCCCACCCGCCAACCACCCTGACTTTATTAAAGCCTTGGTTTTAGCTTAGGCCTAGGTTCAATCTTAGCTTTTCACGTTAAAAATGGCTATTTCGTGGGTAGAGGAATGGACCGGGAATCATTTACTTTAAAGCCTTGAACTGGTTAGTAGTCTAACTTAGCTTCTTGTTTGGAAGGCAACGCGAACGTAAAAAAAGTACTGCTGGGCTGGGAAAGTGCTGACATAATATTATTATAATAATTATAATCTCACCAGCAATCTGAGAGCACAGAAACTGGTGCTGCTGCGGCGAACCACATTTCTTCTTTGCGAATCTAGAGAGTTATTTATTCTGTGTATTCTGTACGTTACGTTGTTACTTACACGGGAGCGGACGCTTTTAGACACGCCAGGCTTACCGCTTGAGAATCAAGGAAATCAAACATCGCTAGCAAACGAGTTGCATACTTTAACTTCAAAACAATTTCCAAGGCGTATTCACAGTACATCGTTCGCTGTTCTGTTTTATCGGTCGTATAGTCTAGTCAGTAATAGCGATCCGCGCGCCTGTGACTCTGAGTTCTCTCTTGGCTACGAATACGAATACCAAAATCAGCTGTGAAATTTGCAAACCATTTTTCATGTACGGCTCTGCCTTATTAATCCGGGCAATTTAGGACCGCCCGAATTTGCTATGATTAGACCGGGGACCGGGATTGTTAACTTTTACCAACTTATGAAAACCACACTTACGTTGTTGCCGCAGTAGCTTTGTTAGACGTGCTAGTCACCGTCCCAGCACAATTATGATCAACGCCGACTTCGTCTTCAACGAACGGTACCGTTTCGTTCATCTATATTTATTTACAAATGTTAAAAAGCCGTTCCTCTAGGACGGAAATGGGTGGAGCTAATGTATCTGAAGTTATTCTCGGCCTATACCCCACGCTGATGTGGGCAACGAAACTTATGGATTCCAGAGTGGTATTAAACTTGAAATATTAACTTGAGTAATTAACAACAATTAATAGTAATTAATAAAATAATTAACGTATTAACTTGAGTCCTTGAAGGTTAAATACAGTGCACATTGCGAATGAGAAATGGTCCTGAGACAATCATCATTTATGCAACGACAAATTAAGAAAAGAATGACAATAGAATTTAAATTTCGCGGGCTACAGTATCTTAGATGTTCACGCAACCACTGAAAAATTTGCGCCACTTTGCGCTTTGCGCCGATTAACTTTGCGCCGATTCGATATTACCAACAAAGATGTTGTTGGAAAGTTGGAAAATGGCAAATCTGAAAAATGGAAAATGCTTCCGAACAATTTGGAAATTAGGAAAACATGCACAAGAACAACCAAAATCAGCAGATGTAAAAAATCATGTTATGCATGTCAGCATTTTCAAATCTGTATAGCCTCAAAACATGGTCGTAACTTTTTACCTATATAGGACTGGTCGAGTCTGAATGTGCTTCATGCAGTCGAAAGCTATCAAAATCATAACCGCGATCGCTGCAAGATGAAGTTTATTGAATTACGGGTGTGCGGCCAGCTATTTCAACCCTTTATCGTCGTGTTCGTGGACGTAGTTCACACTGCAAACAACCGAGCTGGTAGACCGATTACGAAAGGACTGATTCCGGGCCCGAGACAGATTCCAAAAACCAAGGAAAGCAAGGATGTTAGTCAGGGATGGATATTTTTCCGAAAAAACCTCTGCCTGTTTTTTTTTCAGTTTTTTTTCGGTTTTTTTTCAAGGGGAGGGTTGTTTTGTAGACAGTGCTACCCCATTGAAGGGCTCTAAAAAGAGCGAGGGGTGCCTGAGCTGTCCGAAAGGACAGTGGAACTCAAAAACTAAAACCAAACAAAAACAAACCGATCGAAGTCTTGGTATTCAGACCCAAAAATTGAAACTTTGGCCCAGAGAGCTCTAACTTGGTACACTAGTACATACTTATGAGTTATCTTTCAGCCACACAGGATTAGTGAATTTGAGTTTCTAACCTGCAAGCTGGAGTTAGAAGCTAAAAATTTGGGTTTTTACATACTTTTGGAGTACTTTAAGAATCTGCGGTCAAATTTTGTCCGACCTCTTTGGCTGGCCATAACTCGGCTGAAACCCTCCTATAAGAGCATTTTTATTTCATTATTTTGTAGCGCTTTTTATAAGCTTCATCTTGGTACAGAATATGCTTCCATAGTTCGTGGCTATTCTGGTGACAATTGCCCTCAAATGTTGAGAACTCATAAAAATTTGGCCTTCCAAATTAGGGAATTTTTCGAGTTTGTAACTTATGAGGCCAATTTTCACTGGATTGGCCACGACCAATCGGAGCATATTCTATACAGAAATGAAGCTTATAAAAAGCGCTACAAAATAATGAAATTAAAACGTTCTTCTAGGGGAGGGTTCCAGCCGAGTTATAGCCACCCAAAGAGGTCTGTTGCGAGGCCTTTCTATTTATTTGCAGAAAAATATACGAAAGCAACCGTTTTTCAGCAGCACTTAAAAGGCAATTGCAGGTGACTACACTTTGAATCACAAAAAAGGGCTAGCCAGACAGACAAATAACAACAGTACAAAAGGTTATATAAATCACGATCTTACGCCTACAAAGGATTTTACAAATCATTTACTTTCATCGGAACCAAATTTAAAAGCAGTAATTGCCGTGTGACCTTAGCGACAGACTAGCTACGTAGGCGCATTCGTTAGTGGCTTGACATGACAATCCAAAGGACACGTGCATACGTAGGTAGCATTTTACGGTGTTCCTTCAGTTTACGACCTAAAATCAGAGACAGCCTATTTCCATTGCTTACTTACAAAATATTGATTACATCGATTACGGGAATCATACCCCTTAGAAAAAGGGTTCCAAGTTGCAACTTCTGCTGCGTAGCTGCTTTAGCTCCATTCTTGATACAACAAGGTTAGAGGAAACCCCTATTAGGGGCCGTGCAAAAATGACGTCATATATTTTTGGCCATTTTTCGACCCCCCCCCCTCCCCTTGTTATCGGTTATCATCATTTTCCAAACCACCCCCCTCTAAAAGCGAAAAAATGACGTCACTTTTTTTCCACCCCCCCCCCGAATTTGCAAAAAAATTACTGCACAAATGAGCAAATTTTGGGACAATAGTTCTTAGATTTCTCTAGTTATTCTTCTAAATTCTTCTAGATTTTCCCGCATTTAGAAACAGTTTGTTTTTAGAAGATTTTTCGTTATTTTTAAGAAAATCAAAGAAAAATATTAGAAAATCTACTAATTTATCACAATTCAGTGAAAAAACCATCGACACAGTTATTATGAGCTACATGTATTGAAAACAGTAAGGTATCCAAGTAAGGTAGTGTATTAGGTAGGTAGGTAGGTACACCTTTTTTAGTGGAGGTAGATAGAAAAAACCTGTCAAAAATATGAGAAAAGAAAAATTCCTTTACTAAAGGTGTCTAAGTAGAGCCTTGTGCATGGTGCCTCTTTTCACGGCCTGGCCTGGAATATCAAATTTCGAGTCCGCCCGGATGACATTTTGCGCCGGACTGCCTGACCCGTTTCGGGCGAGCTAAAATCGCCGAGAAATCTTGCAAAATCACTTCTTCGAGAACTACGTACAGTATGTATGTACTGAAGGAGTCTATTGTAAATACACTAACAAAACAATGACTATACATACTAGACGGATGGGTTATATACACAATTCTTTCATCACTCCCCCTCAGAGGAAACAGGAGCTTGGAGACGAGTTGGAATACGTACAAAATAAACATTTTTAATGACGCAACAAATCTAAACATAAAACAGATTTAAAGAAAAGCTTGTTTTGGCTAAAGTACAACCTAGATTTTAAAAAATATAATCCAATCCATCCTGGGCAGGCTCCAACCGGAACACCCCAGCCAAAATTCTCTGCCGGGCGACCTGTTCAGGGCTCTAATGATGATCAGAATGCGTTTTAAATGCGTTTCTGAAAGTTAATTTTTCAAAATTTTCTCGCCCTTCTTGGTCAGAATCCCAAACAGGCCTCCTCATACTACTAAAACTGTTAATTTTAAGCTAACAATGCCTTTCAAATGCGTTTTTGAAGGCTAATTTTTCAAAATTCCCCTATGAGACAAAAGTGACGTCATCTTTGGCCGAAACCCCTCCCCCTTGTCATCGATTGTCATCATTTGGCAAACCCCCCTCCCCCTAACCGATGACGTCATTTTTGCACAGCCCCTTTTTGGTACTTGGTCGGCCCCCCGTCACATCGAATCGAAACCCCTGTTATTCCGTCCGTATTCCTTAAATAAGGTGTTTTTCTTAATCAATCGGCTGCCTTTCTCTTCATAAATAAAGTGCCTCACTCGTAGAATGCTTGGTAAACTGTCGATTGACTTTAGAAACTTCGCAACACGGCCGAGCTGAATAGAAAAGGACCTGAAGCAACATTCTATTTTATTTGTTCTTAATCCTTATTATTATTATTGTTTGTTGTTGTTGTGTGTGTGACCAGAACCAGAGATGCATAGGCAGAATAGAAAGACGAAACAGTCAGCCCAAGCAGACGGAACAGTTGAGTCGACAAATTACGGCCGGTCGAGGAGCTGGTCGAAGAAGAGATGGCGAAGTCTGATGGAGTCACTCAGAGAATACTCAAGCATCAGAAACCGAAACACAAAAGAGGAGGACGATTCAAGCACTACTGAAGAAGAAAGCATTTCGCCTGTTGTTGAGCCATCAAGTCAATCTTCCCTACCGACCGTCACTTCTGACTCCAGTACCGAAGATGTGAACCCACGCGCAGTGCCAGTGTGTGTTCGAGCCAGGCCTGCCCAACCATCAGATGCCGAAGTGGCAGTTGAGTTTCCAGCGCTTTGCACTAGCAGTTCCGATGAGGTTGCGTTGATTGATGCGTTCAATTTACATCTTCAAGAGTCGATGGTTTCCACAGCCGCCAGACAGCCCAAGATTCACAACGCAGCAGTTTCGCAGTTTCTTAAATTAACGGACGAGCCCTTGTGTGTCGTTCTGCAACAATTTCAGCGGCTCAGTAAATACACGCCTGATACCTTCTCGATTGAGGCCTTCAAGAGAAATCGCAACAGAAATAGATTCAGAGGTGACCTGTTGTTCAGATAAAACTAATGATTGATGACATATATTTTTCAGACATCGCTTGTCTAGATTCAACTCGAGTGATAGTGGGCCATGCGGCCAGCTTCTATTATCATGCGTCGCATGTGAGAGATCAGCTGTGCTCCGAGTACAAGTTCATCTGTGCACAGGGGCCGATGAAGAAGACTGCCTTTGATTTCTGGCAAGTGATATGGGAACTGGATGACCCTGTGCGAGTTATTGTCATGGCTTGTGAAACGTCCGAATGCAGTGAGTACTTCCCGCCGTACGATGGTGGTAGTATCCATATTGACGGCAGATCCCATCGTAAGCCTTTCACGATTACGAATGCAGTTACAAGACATCGATGTGACGGTACAGTCGTTATCCGTCATTTGATTGTTAAGTGCGGGCCTTTCTCCGAGTCACTCTGCCATATTCAGGTATTTTTTTGCCGTTGACCATGTGAAACTATTTTGACAGTGACAACTCCATACATTTCGACCCTTTCCCCTGTCCGACAAACTGATTTTTAAAAACGTCACTTTCTTTTAAAAGGAGTCTATAATTCTGTACAAGCTAAGCTAGGCTTCGCTGTCGAATTGCGTGCGAGGGAAGCGGCATGCATTTGCACCTATGCTCCGATTTTGATACAGCGACACTAACTCCCCCCACCAATTTGGAACTAACGGTTTCTATTTAGACCTACATTGTATGATCAGGTACCGGTTTTAGGCTCCAACATATGTTGGGGATTAGGCTTAGGATGAAGTTTGACTAACTTTATGGGTCAATCTTAGTCTTATGTTAATCGGGTAGGTTTTCGCTAATGGGGGTGGTGTGCTTGTGCTGCAATCAAAATTTTATCAGAAAAACTGTTTGAGCCTACGTACTTTTTAACGAGAAACAGCGGCGATACTACGCCACACGATTCTTTTCGCACCACTCGCTGAAGTTGCCGGACTAAACAGACAAATACAGTATAGATCAAAAAAATGTCCCATCGCTTTTTCGGCCTTCACTCAAACGTTTCGTTCTCAGTCACTTCTTTACCGATTTGGCTCAAATTTCAGAAAAAATTAACAACATGGTTGGCTAAACATTCTGCAAATTTAGTGCCAAAGTTCCGACTCATACTGGTTTTATGACCCGAAAACTAGGAATGAGGGTGGTCCACGCAAATTTAATTTTTTTCGGTAATACAAGGAGTACAGTCCTGAAACTTGCAGGAATGATTGTTGTTGCTATTGGGCATAACATACTAAGCGGGCAGCCCTGTAGCTCAAAGGGCACTAAAATGGGGGAATTTCAAAAACATGACGAAATATGACATTTCTTCATAAAACCGGCAAAATGACGATTCTAAAGATTTTCAATTTTCAAAAAACGTTGCAGGGATGGTTACTATGGTGTGAAACAGAGCTTAAATATCAGGTTCATTTATTTGTCGAACTTCCTGCTACAATCTATGTTGATTAACAACAGATTCAGTGCTTTGATTCCAGAAGGTGCAGATTTCTTAACTATGGGATTTTCACTCATGTTTTTGAAATTCCCCCATTTTAGTGCCCTTTGAGCTACAGGGCTGCCCGCTTAGTATGTTATGCCCAATAGCAACACCAATCATTCCTGCAAGTTTCAGGACTGTACTCCTTGTATTACCGAAAAAAAATAAATTTGCGTGGACCACCCTCATTCCTAGTTTTCGGGTCGTAAAACCAGTATGAGTCGGAATTTTGGCACTAAACTTGCAGAATATTTAGCCAACCATGTTTTTAATTTTTGCTGAAAATTTGAGCCAAATCGGTAAAGAAGTGACTGAGAACGAAACGTTTGAGTGAAGGCCGAAAAAGCGATGGGACATTTTTTTTTATCTATACTGTATGAACGATAGGCGAACTGCAGTGAAGAGCAATCAATCAAGAACAGTGAAATGCATGCATTGCTATTTATTTCAGAACCATTTAGACTACCCTGCATTATTTAGCCTACTTTTTCTATTTTTTAACAAAAAGCAGCAGCGTAACTACGCCACTTCCAGCTTTGCAATTTGGTACCGTAGTATAGGTTGTTTTCGCGTTGAAACCCAAAAGACTATGACTATGTTAAGTACTGTAGCTAGAGACGAACGGATCTAAGAGAAAAGAAACTTTTTGCACAACACAGAAACCGAGTGGATTCTGAATGGCCTTCAAGCCTGAACCTAAACCTAAACCAGTAATCCGAAAAGGTAAAAATTAGATTGGTAGGTGGTTGGAGGCAGGAAGGGTCTGCATCGACCTGGTCGAAACTCTGCCCACTTGGAGACAGAACAATGACGCTGCAAACTTCTTAGCTGCCAAATAATGCTAGGTTTACATATTGACGTACAGTATTTTCCTACTGTATGTTTGGGTGGATGGGTAGAGTAGATTAGATATAAACATTGACTTTCAGATAAAAAATTGGTCCACTTCCTATCCTCCCGAATCAACAGAGTCGATACTACACGTGGTCAAGATTCTTCAGAAAAAGACGCATCTTAGAAGGGGTCTATTATTCGGTCGCCCAATACCTATTGTCGTACACAGCCAAAGCGGGGTGGGTCGCACTTGCGTCTTGGCATCGATTATTTTTGCGCTGGATCGGCTGAGGCAAAACCAAGCCCTGGATATGGGCGAATTGATGAGCATGATGAGGGACCAACGACTACACAGTATCAGATCGGAACTACAATATCTACTGATCCACCGAGCAGTCATCGATTACCTCTACCCACAGGGACAGGACAACTTTATGCAGAAGCCGCCAAATATCCAGGCTTTCATTCAGCAGTATGATGCGTATGTTAAAAAGAAGCAACGAAAAACGGCTACTTCTGGAAGACACAAACTGGTCACCTACTGATGTCAGATTATTCTACTTGATAAAACACCCATTAGGAGTGAATTGCGAGACCAAAATAATACTACAGACAGAGTACAAACATAAGAAGAAAAGTGCCATAGATACGTAGAGTAGAACAGGGTTGGCCGAAAAACACGGCGGCCTTTTTAGTTTCCGAAACCTTCAAATCGCAGTCACTCCGTCAATTTAGCACGGAGGTAAAAGATTCTTGGCATGGCATCATTCCATCACCTCTAGTAAATAAAGTTTAACCCCTCTAAAAGACCGTACTCCACATCCCTTACGGGCAGACCGTGCACAAATTGGTGCACCCGACAATTTTTCATCACGCATTTGTCGATCAGCGCCGCGTCAGTGGCTCAGTGGGTAGCTCGCTGCCTCTGAGTCACGGCGGCCGCTGCATCCCTAGTGGTTGTAGTGGTTCATCCTCTCGGCGTGGCAAGTTTCTTGCTGCAAAGAGTTGGTCGTCGGCACAACGCTCCACCCAGGCCACCGAAAACTGGTTACAGTGAGTAGGTAAAATGGGAACCAACTGGATCTGCCGTTGCACCGAAAGCCGCTCCTAAAAGCATGCCGCGTTGGAGGGAAGATCAACGACGTCAGGAGCCGTCTGAGAAACCAGCATTACGGCCTATACCGGTTTACTCCTCCTCGGCCGGGCGGCCGCTGGGAGCTGTCAGCACCATGACGTCACCACGCCAGGCGCTCTCTTAGTACCTGGCGCCCAACAGCATGGCTTGAGTGGCTTGGCAGTGAAAGAAGGGCAAACGTCCGAGATGACGATATAAGGGGTAAAGAAATGGACCGTGCAGGTCTGATCGTAGGGCCGTACATTGTACGACCCCCCGCCAGATCGGATCGGATCGGATCGGATTGTCGATCAGCTTCGCAAACGACCATCACACATTTTCATCACGCATTTTGTGTCCCCCCGGCTGGCGCGCCATGCTACAGCATAGACCATCATCACGCAAAATGCGTGATGGAAAAAATCTCATCACGCATTTTCCCAGCCAAAAATTCGAATTGGCTCATCGGACATTTGGCGGCCCTGCGCGAGAGGGATATGGGTACAATCGCGAAAACGTGACTTTGCCGAAGCGTCTGACTGCGTCCGTCTCCTCATCACAAGTAAAACATCTGAAGAATTTAGAATCGTTCTCTGGTTCCATCGAGTCTTGGCCGTATGCATACTAGGGCCCGACCGGATCGAAATTTTCCACCGAACCGGATCGGGCATTACTGAAAAAAGAGAGTTAGGGAACGATAAAATTACCGAAAACACTTCTCCTGTGCAAAACAGGAAACCGTATGTTCAAACCAACAACAAACCAAAATCTGCAGTTCAATGTTTGCAAATTGTACTTGTTAAATGAAAGTTTTTGCAAATTTTGCGGCTTATGATCATAAAGGGTGTCCCAAAAAATATAACAACATTTCATTTAGCTGGCATTTCCGCAAATGTTGATCATATAGACATTGTACAGGAAATTACGAGCGCGAAAGGAAAAGCAACACAGAACGAGAAATTAACAACAAGGCTCGCAGGAGTTAGGCTGCGTTTGCGAACTGCCAAACTAACTATTATACAGGGTGGCCCAGTCAGTGATACATTTGGATTTAATCATGTGGCTCTGTGGCCGCAACGCAACAAATACTTCTAAAGGTGGCAATAAGTTTACTAAACTGTCTTGTAACATCACAAAAATTTTCACCGGATTACTGCTCAATATAGTCGCCCTGTGCTTTGACAACTGCTTTCAACGGGGGGGGGGTAAAATCAAGGCACGCGGCACGCACCACTTGCTGAGGGATTTTGTCCCACTTCTCGCGGAGTTTGCGCTTCAGAGACTCCAGGTTTCTGTGGGGCTTAGAACACACCTTGCTTTCCAAAATCGACCACAGGCTGAAGTCGAGTGGGTTAAGATCTGGAGAGTAGGGTGGCCATTCATCCTTCGCCAAAAACTGAGGAACGGAATTTTGCAGCCAGTTTTGCACAGTTGTGGCAGTATGGGAGGTTGCCCCATCCTGCTGAAAAGACCAGGGCTGGTTTACATGCTGTGACTGGGCCCACGGGAGTAGTTCTTCCTGTAGGAGCTGCAAGTAATTCTGGGCGTTGACCTTTACACCAGCAGGGACAAAAACAAGCGGTGTTTTGCCCAATTCCGACGCTCCGGCCCAAACCATCACTGAATCCGGCTTTATGGTCCTGGCGACCGTTCGGACATTTGGATCAAGATCTGCAGTGCTTCGGCCAAGTACTCGGTCGTTCTGGCGACTAAAGCATTGCTGGACTGAGAACAGCTTCTCATCAGAGAAGACTAGGTTTGGGAGCGTGCCGGCCTTCAGCCGAGACAGGACGTTTTTGCTTCTAAGCAACCGTTCCGCTTTCGCACTTTCGGTCAGAGCCTGGCGGGTTCGCAGTTTGTAGCACTTCATTCCGAGGTCCTCATGCACAATTCTCTGCATGGTGGCCCTTCCGGTACCATACTGCTTGGCGAACGCAGCGACTGCTTCGAATTTCGTCGAATTTTCTCTCTGACTTCCTTGATGAGCTGTGCGGTTCTCACTGTTTTCTCGGAACCACCCTGTCTAGTTTTTGTAGAACCGGTCTCTTGGAACCGTTTGAGGGCACGATGAACGAAAAGTCTGTTCATTCCAGCGTCTGAGCACTTCTTGAAGATTTGGTTCCGCGTACATTCCGATTTTAGCAAGTTTTCAACAATTTTCCTATTGGCATCCATCGTTTACAGTGTTTAAATTACGCGGCGGAGTGCGGCAAATAGTGTTGTATCGTATTTTACGTACCCGAACTACTTTATTTCGGCAGTTAGTAGTTTACGCACCGTACGCACCGTTCGCACCGTTACGCACCGTACGCACCGTTACGCACCGTTCGCATCACCAGCGACCCCAATTGGGCGCCGATATTTCTGAGTGGTGAATTTGCTTAGATCGATCAGAGAACCGTTCTATTTCAGCTTGCATTAACAAATTACGCGCTTTGGTGGAAAAGTAGCTGGAAAATCAGCTTGTATTAAAATTTTAAAAGAAAAAAGCGAAAATAATCACACGTGTCACAGCGGCCCTGCACCCATGGAAGCGGTGTGTTTGTGGGTTCGAAACCTGTTGACGCGGTGGGAAGTAGTCGACACAAAGCCCAACCCAGGCCGTCGAAACTCAGCAATGGCAAGTAGATAAATGGGGACCAAACCGGCGCTGTCTTGCACCAACCCACCCAAAAGGGGAGGGTTGTTGTTAAGGAGGCTGCCGGACCTTCTGTCTCTTCCTGCTCTATAGCAGTTGGCTACTCCTAGTCTGAAAGGACAAACAGTTACAACAACTAAATTACAATTCGACCGGACATACAATGCAGCGGAACCACTGACAGCATCACCAATATCGAGTTTGTCCTTGGTGTCAGCCTTGAAGTAAAAACATTTGGATTGTTAGCTTAATGGTTGCCCCATCAGCGAAACCCATCAGGTCCAATTTTTCGGCCAATCATTTCCATACATGGGCCGGAAAAATGGGTTGGGGGTAGTCAAAATCCGAAAATTTCGGGGTGGGCCTGCCGGTTTGTGGGGTCGCGGCGATTTTGGTGGGTGGGGTCAGGAACAAAAGTCGGCTTCAGGTGGGTGGGTGGGGTCGTTTGGGGGGGGGGGTCGAGCCCCAGTTGGGGGTGGGCAAACCCCCCTGGACCCCCCGTCCCATGTATGATTCATTTCCGATTTTGGTACTATGTCAATCAGAAAAGGTGCCGGGATGACACGTTTTTGCCTGACAAAATTGAGACGTTTAGCGATGGGTGTAGAGTTTCGGTGATTTTTGTTATTGTACCCCGATTTTTGAAACAACCAAACACCTTTCCTTTCCCAGAGCCAATCCTATACAGAGTACATACAAGGTGCATAATATGGTAAATTCGCTTTTCCAATGCATCTTTTCCAACGCCGATACAGCAGCTTTGAAAACATTATAATACGTAGTGTAGATTCGTGCGAAGAGTACTATCAGAAGAAAACTAAGCAACAAAGGCACTGCACTACAGCAACTGTCCAGAGATGTACCACAGCTAACATAAAGAAGCTAATACGATGCAAGCATAACAGAAAAAGCAATTGCACTAAATGACCAGAAAGCTGCTACTAACTAACACCGAATCTTTGGGGGCGTGCAAAAATTACGTAATGGCATGAGGGGGAGGGAGGTTCGCCAAATGATTACTAATCATTACGGTGGGGGAGGGGGAGTATTGGTTTCATCGTTAACAAAAAGCCACCCAATGATGGCTTCTATGTAAAACAAAGACTATACCTACATTGTACACAGTTGTACCTCATCAATAAAGAAAACTAAGAAAATTATCAATTGTGCGTAATTTGTTAATGCAAGCTGAAATAGAACGGTTATCGGATCGATCTAAGCAAATTCACCGCTCCGAAAGATCGGCGCCCAATTGGGGTCGCTGCTGGTGCGAACGGTGCGTTACGGTGCGTAACGGTGCGAACGGTGCGTACGGTGCGTAAACTACTAACTGCCCTTTATTTCTGACCTAAAACCTCGCATTAAAGGCGCCAAATTCAAACGCATGGAGTGAAAGAAAAGTTGACTGGGCCACCCTGTATTTGCGCCGATCCAAGCAAAAATTTGCATAGAACAAATCCTTAAAACTAAGGTTTAGAATCACCAAAGTAAACGTTTATTCGAAGTTTAAATAATGCGTAGAGCTACTAGAAGCAGTGAACAGCATTCTGAAGAACTTAGCAGTGTTGCACTAGTGTATTTCCAACAACAGAACTGAAAATATACATTGTTCCGTACTTTGGAAACCCGCAACAGCCGAGTTTCCAAAAGTTTCAATTTTAACAATACAGAAGCCTTGCCCATTGACGGCACGCACCCGTACCCCCGTGCCCGTGCATTATTATTACATTCTATTTACCATTTATTCGCGTTTAAAGCGCACTAATATAGAACTACATATCTGCATTGTCATTCAAACAAGAGTCGAAAACAACAATAAACAAACAACTATTGCGTGGAAACAACAGCTAAAACGTCCCGGAGCTCCTGATCTGTACAGCGACAGTCTCGAGCACCGTCTAAACATTCATTCAACTCCTGAACTTGCAAAACTGTCCTGTTGACGCTCTCATCCGCTCTTGGAGGCTGCCAGCGCCGGCTTGCAAGCAGCATGCTGTTCTTAACGATAGTGGAGAGCCGTGTTTTCCATGCTGCATTGATAGGGAGATCACTACTTTCGCCGAGTAGTGTTTCAGTGTAGATAATTTTTGGCCATTTTTTGGTTAAAGAGGGCCACCGTCCTTTGGCTCTAACGAATATTGTTATGTTTATGCTTAATCGATAGCAAATCGTCATATCTACCCATGCACTTGGGCAGACATATCTGTTGGCAGACTCGAATGCTACGATTGTTTTAGTAAGTGGAGGTCATGGCGCATTTTTTCGTCCTTTAAAAAGGGGGCACTGTCCTGGGGTTTCGATCCCAATCTTTCTAACTGTGCTAATTCTGTAGCTAGGATAATGGTCTACCGATCCGGCCTTGGGAACGAATGTACGTCCATATGTATGAATTTTATAGCAAGTTTTCTAAGTAGGGCTCCGGGGAAAATCGGTCGATAATCGATGAAGTAAGGCAACATGACTGAGCGCGTAATCTGAGATAGCATGCAGTGATTGGTTGTGGATGTGCTGGTGTGGAAAACAATAATGTAGAAGTCATAAGCAGTTGTTTCCTGTCGGATTCCTGATTCCCTCCCCCAGCTACACCTGATCCGTTGCATGCAGTAAAGTAATAATTAGTTGTTACTGTGTGCGTGTGGCACGGGACCAATCACCGCCCCCTTCTTTCTGAACCGCGCTGCAGCGTGCGGCGGCAAATTTAAACCACCCCGCTCTGCCACTTGGTTAATTCCGCGTGATCTTCAATCGATGTTTCTTCGCTTTGCTGCCTGTGCGCACACACTTTACAGTACAAGTGGATTACGCCTGAAATCCAAAAAATCCTTTGTCCTCTTAGATCTCAGTCCGACTTTTTGCACTTTCTTTACCTTTCCTCTTGGCCAAGCAATTTTTGCTTATCTAAAAAAGACTTACATAGCGAAGACTTAAAAAAAGTGAAGTTTATTGCACACGAACTTGTTATGTTAGTAAGAAGAATGCTCAAAATTGGCGACCAGGACAAAGTCAGAGGCTCCAGTGCAAAGCGGTTTGCTGGCAGTGCACTTGCGCAAACCGCAATCCTTCATCTTCATCTAAGAAGGCAAGTTCTAGGTGTTCATGTAACCGCTAAACACTAAACAGTCGGAACAGCAAACTCGTAGCCAATTGAACATGCCAAAACGCAGTTGTCGTCGTCCGTTGTGTTGTTTCCTCCGTCTTATTTCAGTTGATACGGTCAGAGGGGAAGGTCAGTCAACTGACAAGAGGACACGTATGCATGGCCGAATCCTCTTTAGATACGTACATTTGTATGCATTACAGTAGCTAAGGTACTATTATCATAAGCTAACTCGCAATCCCGCCATAAATCACTTCGTAACGTAGTCGGTGTGAATGGCACCATCGCAGAGCTTGTTTTCGGCTTATTTAGTGCTGTTTGTTCATAGTGTTCAGTGTGGGTACATACCACATACATAGCTGGTTGTTTTCTGTAATATTATGAGAATAAACACATTGGTTAAGACACCGTTGTTGAAACATCAGCACTTGGAATAAACGCAATATTAAAATCTTTTTTTTGAATAGTGAATACCTGGAGTAGTGATGTAAAATTATGGATTTTGAATTTCAATTCAATTACAATTAAATTATTGAAACAGATTTTAATTTCAATTAAATTAAATTAACTGAAATTGTTTTTTATTTTTCTTGCTGTGATGACACGCAAACTGCTGAGAATAGGGAATATTCTCCAATCGCTTGACTCCACGCAACTTGTTCCACTGTGATTTGGTCATTTCCGGAATCCGGAATTGGTCGAGCCAGCTGCGGCAATCCTCCTGGCTGTCGGCTTTGATAGCGATCTTACACAAAAACCACGAACTGTCTGCATGGTCACATTCAGAGTGGCGCTGTTCCTTCGAAGAAAGCAATTCAAAACTCAAAACCTTGCGCTCGAAACCGATTTCTTGAAGTCCGGTCGAGAGCTGATTGCTCATCTCTACATATACCTAACGTAGAACGAGTCCATCTTTTACGTTGGTTTCTCGCTGAACACGAAACGTCACAACAGCGCCTGCATAGGGCAGTGTAAGTCTTGCACAACCACAGCAAGCAACAGAAACAATCGAAATACGCTAACGGTGAAGTGAGCAGAAACAGAACAAAGAAAGGTGCAGCACAGGCAGACCGGTACAGCGAGCAAAGACAGCGCCGTAGTGAGGGCAGCGGCAGAGGGTGGTTTAAATTTGCCGCCGCACGCTGCAGCGCGGTTCAGAAAGAAGGGGGCAGTGATTGGTCCCTCCCGTGCTTTAGTGTGTAGAGATTAGAGATGCAACCGCAAAGAAAAATACGGGATACCGGATAGTGCTTCGGATCTCTAAAATACCGGATTATCCGGTATTTTAACCGGATAATAGCTACGTAGAAAATACCGGATACCGGATAGTGTTTGTGAGCTAAAGAATACTGGATTATCCGGTATATAGATATACCGATAGTGTTTCGGATAGTGTTGTTTGATAGTGATAGTGTTTGATTGATGATAGTGTCGTAGTTCGGATAGTGTTTGATTGATAGTGTCGGATAGTGTTTCGGATCTGAAAAATACCAGATTATCCGGTATTATCATCCGGTATTTTTGAAACCGGATAAACTGGGTCTGCCTTGCCCCCCACCCGACTCAGGCCAAACTAGGGATGCAACCGAAGTTCGGTATTATTCGGTATGAACCGAATAATTCGGTTACTAGTGCTATTCGAATTCGGTATTCGAATTCGGTATTTTTCAAACCGAATAATACCGAATATTGTAAAACCGTTAAAATTACACTGTTTTGCTTAAATTTGCACAGAAATCACCAAGATATTTCTCTATTGCATCTCTCTGTTCATTTACTATGCTAAAATTTTGGCAAACAACGACTATTCATGCGAGAAGTTAACGAACTTCAAGGTTTGACTTAATAATAAACAACCACATTTCGGCCTTTTCAGTTCCCAGTAGACTACGTTGTCAGCTTCCCACTTTTTACCTAAGCGTTTGTATTACGTACCAATTATGTATAATTGGTCCCACCTATCTTGTCAAACGATCATCCAATAGTTGTACGCCTAAGATGCCAGCTCCGGTGCTTACAGTAGACTGGATTGGATACTCCCTTACTTCAACTTTCTGTATGTGTCTGCGATTTGCGCGTAAATATACTCCTGTTATCCGCCACATGACGGATAATTGAGAAGGCCCATTCGCCCAACCCGCTGTCAAACCCAACTTTTAGCTTCGGTTTTAGGCTTGCGTTTAGGGTTAGGTTTAGGCTTAGGGGCAAGTTTTTTTTATGAAATTATGAGGGTAGGGTATACATTTAATGGAAAGTGTCTTTGTGCTGTGACTTCACATAATTAATCAGAGCACTTGTGGCCTGATTCGCGCCTCTTGAAATTGTTTGCTTAATCTTGCATTTGTCCTTGTTGTTTTAGTTACAGGCATGTAGGTAAAGAACGACCAAATAGGGCTTGTTTTAGTTACAGGCATGGTTAAATCTATAACATTCAAACAATACGTCACTCTACAGCATTTTTAGCATTAAAAAGTTTAGCAAAAACAAGCAATATTAGTTGGACAGTAAATTTTTTGCATTCTGCGCCGGCAAATCATCAATATTCGGTATTATTCGGTATAATTCGGTATTATTCGGTTCCGAAAATCCGCTTCGGTATTCGGTATTCGGTATTTTTGTATTCGGTTGCATCCCTAGGCCAAACCCCCCCCCCGGATGGGGACCCCAGAAGACGATTGTTTCGACTTCCCTTCCAATTTTCTGGCACGTAATTTACCTAATTTTTTAGCAAATTTTTGCGATTTTTTACAATTTCAGACACAAAAATTGCCAAAATCTCTTGTTGTAAAACAGCACTTTTTATCTCTAGTAGAACCCAAATTAGCGCCTTTTTTGGCAGCCGAAAATTTTTGGGATTTTCTTGCGATTTTTGAGCCTTTTTATTAGCATACATGGGGTGGGGGTTTACCGCTACCAAGAAAGAAAGGCCAACCCCCGAGACAAGTTAAGGGACGCCCGACCCAAAAATACAAGTACTACTAGTACAAGGATCCTTGACTAGTAGTGGCTCCAGTACTAACAAACTGCCTCAGAAATAACAAATTTTTGCTTAAAATTCCCTCGAAAAGCCTTTGGAAACCGAATTTGCCGTTTCTACTGTTGATTAGGGATGTGACCGGTATAAAAATACCGTATACCGTATAGTATTTTCGATACCGTATAATACCGTATACCGTATAGTATGCTGCAAACGCTTTAAAACACCCCGTTATCGCCATAGTTATAGTATATCGCCAAGTTATGGTCAAAAACATAAATTATTTTTTGTGGTTGGCCTTTCCTGTGAAAAACACGGCCATTTTTGATTGTGATCTGTTTTGTAAGTATGTAGTACTGTCTGTTTATTCAAAGATTTGACGCTGAGCCGACAATATATTGAATTTATTTTGAATTATTATTGAAAATACTAATTGTATTTTGCTTGGACAGATTTGCTTCACTTAAAATTAGTGAAATGCTAAATACGTTGATTTTATTCAAAAACAAAATGGCAGGTTTCTCAACATTTGACAAGTACTCGTAATATCACATTTTCCATTTCTAGGAAGCCAAAAAATTGCCATAAAGGTAGATTTTTGTGTTTTTCAAACCGATAACATTGTTTACAAAACCAAAAAACAGTACTGGCACCTTTAAAAACGCGAAAATGACATGAATTTACTGCAAAAATCTGGCTGATTCAGTTTTAACAACTATACGGTATTATACGGTATACGGTATTTTTTATACCGTATAATACCGTATAGCCAAAAATACCGTATAATACCGTGTGATATCGTATACCGGTCCCATCCCTACTGATGATGTTTATGAGAAATCGGTGTTTTGGAAGCCCTCTTTTTTCATTTTTTGCTTATTTTCAACTCAAAAACGCAATTTGGCATTTAAACTCAAAGTTGAAGTTAAATAGCGATTTTTAGCCTCCTTACTGAGGAAGACGTGCTAAAAACTCATTTCCAGGCGTTTTGGAGTTTTTTGAAAATTTGGACCCCCTGGGCGAATCCCCCTTCAACCCCCCGCGTCAGACCCCAGCCCCCTCCTACTTTGGCGGTTGACCTGTTACATGTATGCTGGCTTTCAGCAGATTTAGGGTTATGGTAATTCTAACTCTGTTTAACTTAATTTTTAGTCTTTGTACGAGTTGCTTTTGATTGAAGTAGAAGTGCAGAGAGCAGTAATGTATCGATCATCAGTTTCTCTTCGTCGAATTGCAACTCGAGCGGCTGCCTGTTTGGCATCAAAGATGTCCTCCTGCTCTACCATCACCGTGTCCGTTTCATCATCCGGCACACAGTCCTTGACGCTCCTCACTCCGTCTCGCTGTATTGGTTCGGGGAGATTTTTTTCAACACAAGGTAGTGTACTACTTGTTTTCTGTAGACTCTACTCCAAAGTCAGTGGAGTTGTTTTGTGTGCCAATTTTGCTTTTTGTTGTGACAAAATGCCCGTTGAAACATTTTTGTTGGTCTGATTGGAGTGGTTGACATTGTGCCACATACATGTAACAGCTCCGGGCCGACCTGGGGGGAGGGGGGTAGGGGGGGTTTTTTCCTCAGGTGGGGGGTCGAGGGGGGGTTTCGCCCAGGTGGGGGGTCCCAAATTTCAAAAAGCTCCAAAACGCCTAGAAATGCGTTTTTAGCACGTTTTTTTCAGTAAGGACGCTAAAAATCGCTATTTTAAGCTGCCAAATAGCGTTTTAAAGCTAAAAACAAGCAAAAAATGACAAAAAGAGCTTCCAAAAACACCGATTTTTCTTAAATATCAGCAGTGGAAACGCCAAACTCGGTTTCCAAAGGCTTTTCAAGTGAATTTTAGGCTAAAAATTAGTGATTTCTGACCCAGTTTGTTAAGAGCCAGTTTTTCTAAGCATCGACTCTTCCCGGACAAATCTCAACTTTTTGTCTCCGATTTGGCTAAAATTTTGTATTTTGGTTTAATTTGACCTAAAAAGACATTTTATCACCTTCCCGGCCATTTTTGAGAGGGTCACTTTTTTGACCCAACCTCAGCTTTCGGCTTATAACTCGGAAACGAATCAACGTAGAAATTTCGGGATTACACATTTAGAATCAGAAGAGCGTTCTCTTTCAAACGATACCCTACTCGACCAGATTTCTGACAAAATTTTTTTTCGAACCCCTTCCGGGCCCGATTTGACCCCCCTACAACTCCGAGTCCGAACTTTTTATTTCATGGAAATGTAGCGCTATCTATTCGCTATCGAACGCAGAAAAAAAATCGAGAAAAAAAAGGGGGGTCAAATTGAGTTTTTGGGCCTTGAAATTTGAAAATCCGTGATATTTTATATAAATTTCCCTTCAGCAGGCATACACTGCAAAGAGCAGAACATGGTCAATTGTGGACCGATCTCCCAGATTTCTGCCATACATATTACACAGTATCTCCTGCATACATTGCACAATTCTGGACTTGCTTAATGCTTTCTGACGTGAGTTAGCTTGCTTCTTGGTGTCATTAAGAGTCAGTCTCTGCTTTGGTCGAAGTCTTGCCCTATATTTTTGTTTGGAGAGCTGTGCTTTGGTGCACTAATAGACATCCATGAGTTATGTTGAAACTTCAAAGGGTTTATGGATTTGATGTTCCATTCCCAAGATATATGTCATCAAAAATAGGGCCACTAACTACGTACATATGGGACCAAAACTTCCAACTCGGACTTCTTTCATACTATAATAAGAATTGGGACTAAAAAAATTGGGGCTTTTAGATAACTTTTAGAGTAGATTAAAAAGTTTTGATCCAAAATAATTTTTGAGCAAAATTTTTTTCAACCACATTCGGCGGGCCCTAGTTCGTCTGGAACCCCCTAGGCCGACTTTTTTATTTCATAAATTTGTAGCACTATCATTTTGCTACAGTGTGGTGTAAACCACATATGGCTATGGCCCGTGGTTTGTGAGAAATTCATTTCTGAAAGCCCAAATTCATGCAGAAGTCTCTTGTTTTTCTCTCTCACAAACAATGGGCCATAGCCATATACGGTTTACACCAGACTGTAGCAAATTGACAGTGCTACAAATTTATGAAATAAAAAAGTCGGCCTCGGGGGTTCCAGACGAGCTAGGGCCCACCAAATGTGGTTGAAAAAAATTTTTGCTCAAAAATTATTTTGGACCAAAACTTTTTAATCTACTCTAAAAGTTATCTAAAAGTCCCAATTTTTTTAGTCCCAACTCTTATTATAGCATGAAAGAAGTCCGAGTTGGAAGTTTTGGTCCCATATGTAGTTAGTGGCCCTATTTTTGATGACATATATCTTGGGAATGGAGCATCAAATCCATAAACCGTTTGAAGTTTTAACATTACTCATGGATGTCTATTAGTGCACCAAAGCACAGCTCTCCAAACAAAAGTTCGATTTTCAACTTGACATAGGGATAAGGGCAAGACTTCGACCGAAGCAGAGACTAACTCTTAATGACACCAAGAAGCAAGCTAACTCGCGTCAGAAAGCATTAAGCAAGTCCAGAATTGTGCAATGTATGCAGGAGATACTGTGTAATATATATGGCAGAAATCTGGGAGATCGGTCCACAATTGACCATGTTCTGCTTTTTGCAGTGTATGCCTGCTGAAGGGAAATTTATATAAAATATCACGGATTTTCAAATTTCAAGGCCCAAAAACTCAGTTTGACCCCCCTTTTTTTTCTCGATTTTTTTCCTGCGTTCGATAGCGAATAGATAGCGCTACATTTCCATGAAATAAAAAGTTCGGACTCGGAGTTGTAGGGGGGTCAAATCGGGTCCGGAAGGGGTTCGAGAAAAAAAATTTGTCAGAAATCTGGTCGAGTAGGGTAGCGTTTGAAAGAGAACGCTCTTCTGATTCTAAACATGCAATCCCCATGTTTCTACGTTGATTCATTCCCGAGTTATAAGTCAAAAGCTGAGGTTGGGTCGAAAAAGTGACCCTCTCAAAAATGGCCGGGAAGGTGATAAAATGACTTTTTAGGTCAAATTAAACAAATATACAAAATTTTAGCCAAATCGGAGACAAAAAGTTGAGATTTGTCCGGAGGTTAAGGGGCAAAAGTCGATTCCTAGAAAAACTGACTCTTAATACTGGAGCCACTACCACCACTTGTATTTTTTGGTCGGGGGAGGGGTCCCTTAACCTGTCTCGGGGGGGGGGTGAGGGGGGGTGTGGCCTTTCCTGCAGGGGGGTAACCCCCCCAAACCCCCCCTAGTACATGTATGTTGTGCCAGCTTCTTCATAATGTCGCTGAGACTGCTACTTCATGATCAAAGGTGGACGCGAGTTCTGTTACTCAGATGAAAGTTCTGTTGCCCGAACTCAGACAGATAAACCTGAAGTAGTGGTGACTTTTGTTATGGAGAAAGATTGCTTTTATTTTTGCTAACATTGGTTAGAATAAGGTATTCTAAGCTCATTCACACCTGATTTAAGCTTACTTTTCTGTACAAAAAAATTCTTCCAAGAAATTCCTGATTGGTTGCGGCGGCCTGAGGAGGGTAGGTCAAGAGCATTAAGGCTAAGAGGCCGAGCCTTTATCTGTTCGAAAATACATTATTATTTGGTGGCGATTGTTGATTGATTATTTTTCAGCCAGTGGCAGACTAGCGGATGTGTTAAAAGTAGAAATAGAAGAAGAGAAGAAGGCTAACGAAAATCGGATGTCTCAACCGATTGGAGTGCCGGGATTTCAAGTGGAGGCAGACGGTGCAGAAGTGAAGTTGGTGAAGACTCAGATAAGCGACGACTCAGTTGTCAAGTATGATTTGTGCTTGAAGGAAGCGCAACCATCACACCTCTAAACCTTCTTCCCTCGGTGGCTCATGTCCTCCTCTACCCCATCGGAGTAACAGACACCTTTTGGCCATAATCTAAATTTCGATTAATAACCGAGAAAAGTTAAGCGGGCCAATCCCAGTTTTCAGAGGGCTATATTTCCGGCATACATGGGCCGCGAAAATTTGGAAGGGATCGGTCCCAAGAAGTGCAAATAGTTTACCTATCTTCTTTGAAAGAGCTTTTCGGTAGGGCCTGGTTTGGACGACCGAGATATCTGCCGGCTAGGGTGTTGTATGTGCACCCTAGGGTGTTGTGTCTATGATCTCTGTAGTCTGGACTGAACTGTCAGATCTGAAAGAATGCTTTGCAGATCAATGATAACTCTAAGTCATACATGGGCCGGAAAAATCCGGAGGGGGGTAGAGGGGGGTTGAGACCTGGGGGGGTCCCCCCGGAAAAAGGCCAAAAAAAGCCTATTTTGCCTTAAATAAGCGAAAATTTCCTCCCTCCGGGAGGGGGGGGTTAGGGTCAGTTCGCCGCGACCGGTTCGCCGCGCCCGGTTTGCCGCGGCCGGTTCGCCGCGAGCCGGTTCGCCGCAGATAATAATTTTTAATTCGGTTTAGCAAGCGTACATGTACTGTTGAAGCTTAGTATGCGAAGTAAATGTGCCATATTATGAAGTCCGGCCAAAAATTATCATAAGGCTCTGCAATGCTACTGCGTTTGAACTCTGAGACGGTAGTTGGCTACAGAATGCCGAATTGAAAATGCCAAAAGGTAGCGAAATGCCGAAAGCCAAATTGCGAATTGGGTACGAAATGCCGAATGTATTATTAAAAAATAAAAATAAGGTGTAGAGGGCACGAGCGTGGAGCGTCGAATCGGGATATCTTTTGTGATAGTTATATGACCTATCGAGATGGGTTAGCTCTCAAGCTTTGAAAATCGGTTTGCTCAACTATTTCAAAATCGAATTTCTAGTGAACTAAAAAGCAGAGTTTGGACTTAAAAATTGAGGTTTTTAGGTAACTTTTGGAGTACTTTAAGAATCAACGATCGAATTCCATTTCCTAGGAAACAAATTTTCTTCGACCCCCTTGGCCCCTTAGCTCCTCTGGAAGCCCCTTAACAGAATATTGTAGCCCTATCACTTCCCTACAATTTAGTGTAAAACACATTCCAAATTTTCTTTGGTTTTTTATCTTTGTAATTCACCACATTGCTCCACCGCTCAGCCATTGCGTTTCATAATACAGCGCGTATCAGACCCAATGCGCACTCATTTCAGCCCATTTTTTTACATTCAGCATTTCGTACCCATTCGGCATTATTAATTTCGACATTTTGACTTTCGGACTAATGATCCATAAATATATACATACTACACATTAACTTAACATACAATCAATGTCAATGTTTATGTCGTCTGCTCTACACCAGTAAAATCAGTAAACGAGCGGCAAACACACTAAGCTGCCACAGTGCATGTACGTTGTGGTAGCGTGGGGCGTCTTAGGCTCTATTGTCTGTCAACCGTCCCGCGCTTCTGGGTAGTCTTACCGGTTACTGACAATTTACATTACAAAAAATAACTTCTTATTTATAAGCTGCCACAGTACATGTTCGCTTGCTAAACCGAATTCAAAAATTATTACCTGCGGCGAACCGGTCCGCGGCGAAATAACCCTGCGGCGAACCGGCTCGCGGCGAACAGGCCGCGGCAAACCGGTCGCGGCGAACCGGTCGCGGCGAACTGGGCGTCTCCCGGGTGGGGGAGGGGGGTATGGCCGGCCGAGGGGGAGGGGTATACCCCCCTTACCCACCGGCCCATATATGCTCTAAGTATAAGTTAGTGTACCAACTGTGAGCATCGATCGTGTTAGATACTGACTCTTACGAAGGCCAAGAATACTCCACTCGGCGGTTCGGCCTTAACCAACTGAGCAGTGCGCCATAATTGCGGAAAGGCACCCATGAACGCGTTCAAGCTCACGCGTGCATCTTTCTACGAGAGCCCAACCCATGCTGCTTGCCGCTGTAGAAAATTATTTCGGGCGTTCGGGGCAGAAAAAATTCACCTCGTTAATAATTAAATTGTCGATTCATAAATATTGACTGATTAAACAGCAACAAATTTGTGCAACAGAAATGATTTTTTGCCTATGAAAGCGATATGAGGGCGCCTTTTCTATGTAGAACTCAAGTAGAACTTGAAGTGAAATACTACTGTGGCTGTGGGTAAAGATTTGGCGGTGCAAGTATGTATCCGTTTTGTGCAGATCAGAAAAGTTATATATGTTACTACTAAGAATCTGTTGCCATCCATTTCTACGATGCAATAATAACGCTGATGAAACGGCTAATACTGACATGCGTGGTTGCGAATTTGTTTTAGACTTTAGGAAGTATACTAAATTTTTGAATTTATTGAAACAGCGTAACGTCAACTTTGGCATAAAAAGGAGAGGAGTTGGACGAAAGCTCTGAAATCATTTCAGCAGCAGTAATCAGTTTTCGCGCAATGGTGCGCGCGTCTTTCAACAGTTTAGTTATGTGGCAGCGCACTGTCGCTCCAGCCTAGCCGCCAAATGGAGTATTCTTGATCTTTCTTGCTGGGATCAAACTCTAAGGTTTGAAAAGAAAGGAAATCTAAGCTCTAAACTGGTTTTCAAAAGAAGTTGAATGTACATAGTCTAGTTGTTAGGTCTGTAGGCAGAACCATCCTTAGCCATTGAGCTAACTTGCGTAGTAGCGTTACTGAGTGTACACGACTGTCTCTAATTAATTAATCGTCACCAATCATTTCAGAGTCACGGTTCAATTTAACGTTAGTGGAACAGCTGAAAACAGTCTGGAAGGCGAGGTACGCATTGTATAATTGAGTATAACGTTTTCCTGTACGATTGTTTATCTTCACCTTTCTCAAGAAAGTGTCTGCTCAAAAACTATCACAACCTCAGATTTGGCCAGATTTTAGTTAGTGCACTGAACGCGGAAAATCAAGTTTCTCGTGTTAATGGTTTGAACAGTATTGAAAAATTTGATATGTCCGCCTTCCTGAAGGTGGTAATCAATCGGAACTAAAATTTTGACCTGAACCGCAACTAGCCAATTCCGACTGGAACCGTACTGGAATGGTACCCAGACGTTCGGGTCCTGTTGTGGTACCATATATGGTGCCAGATATGGCCTAGCATTTCGCCTGAGGGGGTAGAATTTTCAATTCCTTAGCGGGGGTTGAGGGGGTAGGTGGAGGGTAAAAAATTTCTCCAAAGGGGGGGGGGGGCGAAAAAAAATTTACCGTCGAAAACATTTTGAAGTAAAAATTTTTAATCTACTCGAAAAGTTACCTGAAAGCCCCAATTTTTAAGTCGCAACCCTTGTCAGTAAGAAAGAAATTCAAGATGGAAATGTTCGTCCCATAGTTAAGCAATCCGATTTTCGCGGGCTTATATCTCGAGCGTGGAGCGTCGAATTGGGAATTCCTCTGCATCTGTTGAATAACTCTTCAAGTAGTATTAGTGTGCCAACCTACAGCCTTCTAAGCCTAACTTTCAATTTTGGGTCTGCCCCGGTAGAAACAAACAATTTTTCCGTTCAGCTCACCTGAATGGAAAATTTTGAAACGCTTTTGTGAGCTCAATTATTGGCCGTTTGTTCTGTAAATTGGTCTAGAGTTTCGTTTTTAGAAACTGTAGTGACTGACAAATTTACAGGAGAAAATGTCTGCTTGTTAGCTCGCAATGGTTGTTCGAAATTTTCCGTTCAGGTGAGCTGAACGGAAAAAACGTTTGTTTCTACCGGTGCTGAATACCAAGACTCGATCGATTCAGACACTGACTCTAAATTTTTTAAGTGGAATGGTTTGGATTTATTTATTTATCCCATTTGGTTTGGGTTGTTTTTTTTTTAAACAAAAAAAATTTTTTTAAATCGTCTTAAATATGGGTCCAGCATGCTAGTACAGGTACTTGCAACAAATTTTCCACTTTTGCCACTCAAGTTAGTTAAGAAACCTGTTCTAAAACGACGATAAAGGTCTAAACACTGCCTGTAACTGTATAATTTCACCGAAAATTGTCTTTAGAGGCACTTCTAGGTCAATCATAACGAAGGATTTTTTAAGCAGTCGCTGTTAGGCTCAATGCAAAAGAAGTATTTTGCAGGTTTGCTGGATAAAATGTTGGCTGCTTCCAAAGAATTTACCAAAAATTGCATGCGTGTACGTGAATTTTCCCTTAATTTGCATATTGATTTTTCAAAAAAAAATTTGTTGAGCCTTCAAAAAATCTAAAAATCTTTTTTTTATTTTTTGACCCTAACAACTGTGCAGAATAGGACTGCCCACCACGCACCCCGAAGGGGAACTTCTTGCGTGGATTCAAGAGGAAAAAAATGGAAGGTAGATAGAGATGAGATTTTCCGAAAGAAAGTGTGGGAAAGTTAGCAGAAAAGGGGCTGGGCAATAGCAGTAAGACAGCTTCGCTATGGTGCAATGCGAGCCCGCCTTACTCCCACCTCCCAGCCAGGGGAGGCAAGTGGAATGAAACGATGTTATTGACTCTAATTTAGCAGACTTTCTTCTGAAAAGAGTAAAGAATCAAACAGGTCAGGAAACGTTATCACCGAGAACCGAGCTGTGAAATCAGTCAGCCGTAAGGTAATGATTTTGTTGAGGTGGAGTCAGCGCCACCTTTCTCGGTGATAGTAGAAAAAGGCGATCAGAAGTTATCGTTCGAGTGTGACTACAATGTGGCTACCGGCGAGGAGCAACAGGACGGTACGTCTGTCTTTGAGCTTGGTTAGGTACCAAGCTCATCATTTACTGAGCTTAGGGACATTGCTTACGGTGTCGGTGCAAGGTTATCTGATTCTACAGTCGGGCACTTCAGGGTTCATGCGAGTAAGGGAGGTCAGCGAAAAGTCATTGAAATTTCATGTCTGCTCAGGAAAAATTAAGGGTTTTTCGAAATTTTCTCGCCGTGTCTCTTCAATCTACTGAATCTCTTTTTGAATGCTGAGAATACCTTTAAAATGCGTTATGGAAGGCTAATTTTTCAAAATTTTCTGTTCCTGCATGGGCAGCGGCCAACGCAGCATTCTTGCAACTACAGAAACTATTAATTCCTGCTAATTTCCTGTACTATGATGGAGTACATTATTATACCTGTAAAAATACATATTGTGTATTATTTTTGGAATACATATAATGTATGTACATTATATGTATATGGTTTGCTCAGACATATGTTTATGTATATGTATTTTTAGGCCAACATGTATTTAAAATACATATTTGAAAATACATCTTAAATTTCAGATGAAATGCTGCATTTTTAAGTCTCAGTCCGCAATCCATAGCAAAAAATACTTAGCATAAGTGTTTAAATTTGATCCAGTGGTTAAAAAACCCAGATATGGTGTTTAACTGAATAATATCATCACCGTATAAAGTGGTGTAAGGCGACCAAAAGGAGTTCTAATGAGGGAACGTTTAGATTTTCAAATTCAATGGATAAATGGCAGCAGAAAATTATGTTCTTTTCTTTTGAGAGTTGACCTAATTAAAATTGATTATCGGCTGTTGCGGTTTCAAAACAAAGTTTATAGCACAAGTCACCCTTACACAAAATGACTGACTGTACATGGAGGACTTTAAACAGAATTTAACTGTCGACGTTATTCGTAATTTGACTGAAGTACTGAATCAATTTCATGCCAATCAGGTCCAAACGTAGACCTTTTCTCGTTTCAGTCACAAACAAAAACAACTGTTGGTAAATGTATAGTTTCCGTACGTAAAATCGGGATCCGACCCCAGATTAAAATAAATGCTTTTAACGATCATAACTAATTATAAAATGACAAGTTTTATCGATAAATATCGATTATTTAATTTGACAAAATTTTAAAATCGTCCAAAATGGTCATGTTTAGTGATGCAACCGGGAGCGGAATACCGGGATTACCGGGAAATGAAAATACCGGGAAATACCGGGAATATCGGGAAATCGATCAAGACGCATGCAGCATGATAAAACATAAATGTTTTCAACATCCGGTTTAGCTATTGAGATCATTTCTAGTCGGTTTTCTCAAGGATTTTCTCTTATAACGGGCTAAGCTACAGTAACACTGTGAGATCAGATTTATGTTGCATGGGTTAGTGAGTTGGTTTGGCAGGCACCAGGCAGCTCGATGTAAATTGAACCTTGGGTGGCTCTGCTCATTTGAAGGCTTTTATAAAGTTGGAAGTTTAGAACATAAAGTTTACGGCCTAAACCAATATAAAAATATTTGGAACAAAAGGAAAAGCTGCAAAACATGTCAGTTCCCTCGAATTGAGCAAGTAGCAGTCATTTGAAAACTTATTCAAAGTGTTGCGCGCCGCTGGTAGTGGCAAAAGAAAGTTGGGTATACAATAGATGTCACTGAAATACATAGTATCTGCAAAAACTGTCGATACTGCTATAAAATATTTCCCGGTATTTCCCGGTATTAGAGAATGTGCGAACCGGGATTGGAAACCGGGAGTGAAAATACCGGGAATTCCCGGTTCTTCGGGAAATACCGGGATCCCGGTTGCATCACTAGTCATGTTATATATCATTTAAAAGCCCTTCGTCTGACGAGTCTAATGATCACTAGCATCAGCATAGATAGGGCACGCCCCGAGGCCCTGTTTTGCCAAATATAAAAGTACCCCTAGAGACGCATCAGTATAGGCACGCTCCGGAGGGCCTGTTTTCCAAATATAAAAATACCACTACAGGGACACCCCTAGGGGACGCATCAGTATAGGCACGCTCCGGAGGGCCTGTTTTCCAAATATAAAAATACCACTACAGGGACACCCCTAGGGGACGCATCAGTATAGGAACGCTCCGGAGGGCCTGTTTTCCAAATATAAAAATACCCCTAGGGCCTAGGGGTACGCATCACTATGCGGATGCGTCCCCTAGTGGTACTTTTATGTTTTTAAAACAGGCCCTCCGGAGCGTGCCTATAGTGATGCGTCCCTCTAGGGGTATTTTTATAGTTGGCAGAACAGGACCCCGGGGCGTGCCCGATGCTGATGTAGTAATCATTAGACTCGTCAGACGAAGGGCTTTCAAATGATATATAACATGACCATTTTGGACGATTTTGGAATTTTGCCAAAAAATATTCGATAATTATCCATAAAACTTGTTAATTTATAATTTGTTATGATCGTTAAAAGTATTTATTTTAATCTGGGGCCGGTTCCTGATTTTACGCCCGGAAACTATACATTTACCCAACTGTTTTAGCAGCATTTTTCAACTGTAAACTGGCCTTGAAAAAATATGTACAGTGTATACAGTCAACCCTCCATAAGTCCAACACGCTATATCGCAAATTTTCGTTGAACTTTTGGACGTGCGGTCAAAAAGTGATGGAAAATGCTTGGAGACTGGTTCTCAGTTCGTATTCTGCCATTTAGAATACACCTAAAAAGGAATTCCTGACCAAAAAGTTAACAGAACCCTGAATGACACATAGTTATAGCTATCGTATTCAAACAAGCTCGTTTGTAACTGCTCAAACTCAGTCTGGAGGTTAAGAACCTTGGCTGAGTAGCAATGTGTCAAAAGTTTTACGGTCAAGTAACGGCAGTTTCATTGGTTCAGTGTTCTTATAGAAGCAGAGTTTTTGATTTTCCGATAATCTCAACTTCTCTTTCTCGCTCACTGCTATCCAAATTTCACCAGAAATTGATCGTTTAAGCATTCCTTGGCATATTTTCTACCCCTACTGGCCTTCGCTTTCTTCCCCCAAGCTCTTAGATTGACCTACACAACCCTCTGCTGCGTTGCACTTACGGAAATCGCGTTGCACTTCTGGAGATGTTGCACTTACAGAGGTTCTACTCAATTGGCCAGTGCTACGATTTAGCATTGCAGTTGCACTTACGAAGGTGTTGCGCTTATGGGGGTGCATCGTAAGGCTATAAAATAGCCTAAATTTCGGGACCTAGGAAACCGTTGCACTTATGAAGGTTTGACTGTGATATGTAATTTTATATGTATATTTTTTATATGTATTCGACTTCGTAAGATATATACAGGGTGTGCCAAAAAAAATCCCAGCAGATTTTTCGCTATAGCAACCGCAAATCTCAACCGATTTGAATGAATCCTTTTTTAAATGAAAGATAAATAAATCCTTAAAAGACTGCTGAAATTTTCATTAATGTACTCTGCTTAGTTCCTGAGATATGGGCTCTCAAAATCAAAACAGTTATTTTGGCAGTGAACAAGAGGGATTTTTTTATTATTCTGCACTGCGTAATAAAACGGATGTCCTGCTACTGCTAAGGGCTCTTGGAGGCTTTACAGGCGACACAGAAACTCGGTTTACTTCAACACTAAAGTATCATTAGCCACAGCAGTTATATCTGCTTTATTATGAAATGAAACGGAATCGCTCTTGTTCTTTGCCAAAATCTGTTTCGACTTAGAAGGCAAATATCTCAAGAACTAAACTGTGAATCTCAACAAAAATTGCACCAATCTGAAGAATTTATCAGTCTTTCATTCAAAAAAGGATTCATTCACATCGGTTGAGATTCATGGTTGCAAAAGTAAAAATCTGCTGGGTTGTTCTTTATCAATCTTGTTCATTCGCCAAAATCTCTGTTTTGACTTTGAGGACAAATATCTCAGGAACTAAGCAGGCTATCTTATTAAACGGTGCATCAATCTTACAAGAATTTAGGGTTGTTTTTTTGGCACACCCTGTACATATGTATATCTTATGTATTCCTGAAATTCAATATTTGCCAACTGTAATTTCATGTTGAGAATACTTTTAAAATGCGTTTTTGAAGACTAATTTTTCAAAACTTTCTCGCCTTGGTAGGGCAGCGGCCTGTTGATTGGTGAGAGTTGTTAGATAAGAGAGTGACAACAAGTGAGTCGCTGCGTTTCGAGCTTCAGCTGGCACACGCGACAGGCCGGCCTACCATCGAATCGACACCTCTTTGCGATAAACACTAGCCGCGCTCGCCTCCCTACACACGGTGGCTAAACCGCTCGACCATCTGTGATGGCTCTCTCGATTTCTTGGTGCCCATTGGTTGGGCTGGTCTAGTGAATTTGTCTTTCAGAGAACATCGACCAGTTCTCTATCGTCGAAGTGTCCATGTATTCGGGCGAGTTCAATAACAAAGTCTACGCGGTGTCTACGTCTGTTCTGGACGAAGTAGGTTGGCTGTGGAAGAGTGTGCGTTCAGTGTTGGCATTGCAGAACCTCTACCAGCATTTCCTGGATTACTTGGCCGAGTTCGGCATAAACCAGGACTTCGCCGATAAACTGAGCCACTTCTCAACCGGCTACGAGCAGTCGTTGTATGTGGGTCTGCTGGAGAAGATGAAAGATTTCGTTGCCAAGTAGACCTACCAGTAACAGTGGAACGGTCTTGTTGCTTGTTGATTTGTTCAGTCCCGAGCGCCGCCTAGTAGTAGTTGTTGTAGTGGAGCGACGATACGGTAACCGAGTAAAATGACTGATTTCCCATACCCACTGGCCGGACTGTTTTTGTTAAGTGCGTGCGACCAATAAGTCTGCTGGTGCTAATGCGCTGCTGTAAAAGCAAGGTTAATGCGAGCTGCTAATCAACGAATGGGCCGGTGGGCGCGCATCAATATTATAGAGTCCATTGTGTGCTGCCCAAGTTACTTGGTATCCGTAGTCAAAATAAAGCCGCCGTTGTCTGGTCAAAATCGATTCCGCCAACCGACAGGTTGCATCTGCCGCTCTGCCAATACGGGTCTGTAGTATAGTTCTGATCAGTCGCCCCTGCCTCAGCGATGCCGGAACCGCAAGCGCAACCCCCTGAAATTGATCTGGTCTTCATAGACACTGTCAAGCCGGAGTACGAGTGTCCTGTGTGTCAGCAGGTTCTGCGCTATCCGGTCCAGTTCGACCAATGCCAGCACCACTGCTGCAGTAGCTGTCTGCCTGACTTGGTCAGGTACGTCCCTTCTAGCTCTCTGCTATTGTTTCTGCCTTTATGAATGCAAGTCGCAGCTGTTTATACAGACGCCTTGCATAATGGCGGCTGTCGCTATTATATTTACCACTAGAGCGGTCGTAATTCTTTTGGCAAATGTCGCACTTGCCGCCATATCAGCGGAGAAGGTGATAAGGTGGCTTTGGCTTGGCCTGTAGGCTGTTGCCTGCGCAATCTACCATAGCATAGATGTAGTGGCACGTAGTAAAGTCGGTTCGGTTTCAGGGCGGGGTCGCCAAAGTGTCCGCTGGACAAGAAGGCCATCGATCGGGATAAGGTAAGACTTGTTGCCGGTCTATTCCACTACCGATCGATCGGCCGTTGTAGGTGTACGTCAACAAACAGCTGCAGAAAGAAATCCAACAGTTGCGCGTCAAGTGTTCCTTCTACCAGCAGGGCTGTGTATGGGAAGGTCAACTGAAGGAAGTGCCGGTATGTGTCATAGCTGAGAGAGCGTCGGTATTTGCTGAGCAGTAGACGTACGTATCTTTAGCAACACGTGCCTGAGTGTGAGAATGCTCTGATCGTATGTGCGCGTGGCTGCGGAGTGACGTACGAACGCCGCAACCAGGAATCGCATCTGAACGAGGAGTGTCAGAAACGCTCTGTGGTCTGTGAACACTGCGACAAAGAGATCAAACGCGACCAGCTCGACGGTCACTACAAAGCCTGTCCGCGGTTCCCACTCGACTGTCCCAACCGATGCGACAAAAAGAGCATTCCTCGCGAACAGGTCTACAGTATTAACTGGTCAGCTGTATGTCTGTGCAAGTTGTAGCTACGTTTCAGCTGCATGAGCATATGAAGACTTGTCCGAAAGCCGGCTCTGCCTGTCCGTTCGCCGAGTTCGGATGTCAGTACAAGGTAGGAGGTGTTGTGCAGTGGAGTGGTGGAGACGGTGGAGTGTCTAGGGCGAGCGGACCACGCTGCAAAAGCACATTCGCGAAGAGCCGACCCGCCACTTGTCGATACTGTGTGACGGAGTGCTGGACCTGAAGCGAATGCTGATGAGCATGCAGCTGAACATGGAGCGGATGGGACGTCGGATGGAGGACCTGGGCCTCAAGACCGACATGCTGGAGAAGTTGTACGGAGCGCAGCTGTTGTGGAAGATCGATAACTACCAGCAGAAATTCAACGAGGCCAAGGCCGGCTCCAAAACTACCATTTTTTCACCGCCGTTCGTCACCGGTCGTCACGGTTACAAAATGGCTATGTCGGCCTGTTTATATGGAGACGGCAAAGGTAGTTCAGTCAGACAATTCTCAATATTTTCCGATACCATGATATCACTTCGAGCGTCACGATACTTGACGTCTCGGTCGAAAAGATAGTCTGGTAGCGGTGCTGAGCCATAGGTGCTAAATAGAGATATCGGTACGGCATGACGAATCGTAGTTTTAGTGCGAGGCAAGTACATGTCGTTGTTTATCGGCATTCTGCGCGGCGATTACGACGCTCTGTTGAGCTGGCCGTTCGCACATCGGGTCACCTTCACTTTGCTCGACCAGTGCCAAGACCCGGCCGCCCGACGCAACATCACCTACACGGTGAAGCCAAACACGTGCAAGGAAAACCGGCCGTTCCTAGGCAGACCCAGCGGCGAACGGAACGCCTCGTTCGGAGCCCAGAAATTCTGTGAGCTGCAAATGCTGGAGAAGCTGGATTACATCCGAGACGACGTGATGTTTGTCAAGGTCCAAGTAGACACCGAGGACATGACCCCCCTGTAGCTATTCTAAGCTTGCACTGTATCTATTGTATTTTACTTAGCCTTTCGGCACGTATGCAAACACTTCCAGTGCCTTACGTGTACAGAAACTAGCGGCCAGGTTCGTGGACTTTTTCTTTCTGCCATGCCGAGGCGTCCGGCCGCGGACGCCAGGAATCTCTCTCTCTTCTCTGCAATGAGCAGCAAGTCGTCGTGACAGAAAAGAAAGTCGAACTTACAATAACAACAACAGCATTAAGCAACACTATTCGGTTGTGTGGTGTGATTTTGTTGATTTATCGGAGTTGAGCATTTCTCTTGTATTTATCTCATCCTTTGCCTAGAGTCCGTTCTTATGGTGTGACTCTGGTTGCGTCAGAATATCTGTGATACGTGTATAGATTTGGGCCAATCGGTTTTACTTACCTGGCTGTATTTATTATTAATTTATTGGTTTGTTTGTTGCACAGAGGCACTACCTTTTCCTTCTTTTCTTACCCACACCTGGATTACAGCTCAACCTCTTAGCGTCCTGACCCTTTTCTCCGAGCTCTCTTGTATTGTGCACTTGGAGCTGTGTATTGCTCTATTGATTGCTTTCAACGGTCAACGTGCTATCGTGCTTCTGACGGTGCGTCGTGGCTGTAAATAGGCTTATCTGTCTGTCTGCCTGGCGTTGTAGAGGTGTAGTGGTTGCGCGTACACTTATTTTACAGGTTTAGTCTCAAGGTTTTATGTGCCCAAACGTCATATTGCCTTCTTGTCATTCATTTGGTTGTGATCCAATGAGTCTTTGTTTGCTTTGTGCCTCATTGCGGGACGTAGCTTTCAGTAAATCTGTTTGTGTGGTTACCTTCGAGGACGTAGTCGCTTACACCTGGTCTCGACCAGCCTCTCAAGTTACAGCTTCCATATGTGTCCGCAACTTTCTCTATCCGCATCTATTCCCAGACTGCGACTAGCCACCATGGAGGAACCCTCCGACATACAATACACGTCTGTGTTAGATGGCCTCTCCCGCTCCGTCCCCAAGGTACTTTTAGATTTTGGTTACCATCCACAGTAACAGGGGCTTCTCGGCATGGTTGCTGCCGTACGGGCTATAAATGCTCGACGGTGGCTCAGTGGTTGGCTCGCAGTTTTGCGCGTTACCTACGCACGGCATGCAATCGGGATTTCAAAATAAACGGGCTGCAAGGCCTGATCGTTAGGGCCCGACCGGATATTAATCACAATAATTCAATTCATTCAACAAATTCAACATTTTTAGCTGATTTTTGGGTGTTAAAACATAATGATAATGGTAACCATACTGATGCAATGCTACATTTGAAGGACTAATGCTGTACGAGCCCATTTTTTCTGTTACGGCACAAAATCCTTCATTTCTGAATAATCTGCTATTACTAGGAAAGGCCTGCAAGTCAACGCCCTTATTGTAGAGCACTCACATGATGGGTTCCCAGTGGAGGTAGGAAAGCAAAAGCTTTCAAAAAGCAAAATAGGACTGCAGATTCTTAAAGTACTCGAAACTAGGGATGCAACCGAAGTTCGGTATTATTCGGTATGAACCGAATAATTCGGTTACTAGTACTATTCGAATTCGGTATTCGAATTCGGTATTTTTCAAACCGAATAATACCGAATAATATCTCTTCTTTTACATCTTTCTGTTCATATTACTATGCTAAAATTTTGGCAAACAATTACTATTCATACAAAAAGTCAACGAACTTCAAGGTCAAGGTTTAACTTACATAATAATAAACACCAACATTTCGGCCTTTTCAGTTCCAAGTAGACTACGCTATCAGCTTTCCACTTCTCAACCTAAGCGTTTGTTTTATCTACCAAATATACAACGTATAAAATCCCATCTACATTGTATCTTTTCAAACGACTCATCCAATCTAAGTTGTATGCCTAAGCTCCGGTGCTTACAGTAGTACTGGATGGATGCTCCCTTCCTCCAACTTTCTGTATGCGTTTGTGAAATAGCTTCCTGTTATCGGCCACATTCCAGATAATTGAGAAGGCCCTTTCGCCCAACCCGCAGTCAAACCCAACTTTTAGCTACGGTTTTAGGCTTAGGCTTAGCTTCAGGCTTAGGCTCAGGCTTAGGGGCAAGTGTTTTTATGAAATCTCCGCCATGTGGCGGCTAATAGGAGGATATCTATATACGCGGAAGTGTTTTTGTGCTGTGACTTCACATGATTAATCAGGGCACTTGTGGCCTAACTCGCGCCTCTTGAAATTGTTTGTTCGCAAATTTTGTACTCGTTCTTTACCGTCAGCAAAACGACCAAATAGGGCTTGTTTTAGTTATAGGCATGGCTAAATCTATAGCATTCAAACAATACGTCACTCCACAGCTTTTTTGGCATAAAAAAGTTTAGCGGAAAACAAGAAATAGTAGTTAGACAGTATATTTTTGCAATCGCGCTGCGAATAATCAATATTCGGTATTATTCGGTATAATTCGGTATTATTCGGTTCCGAAAATCCGCTTCGGTATTCGGTATTCGGTATTTTTGTATTCGGTTGCATCCCTACTCGAAACGTTATGTTAAATTTTAAGATGCAATGTGTAGGCTAGTAGAAGCCGCGTCGTTGGCTCAGTGGGTAGCTCGCTGCCTCTGAGTCACGGCGGCCCCTGCATCCCTAGCGGTTGTAGTGGTTCATCCTCTCGGCGCGGCAAGTTTCTTGCTGCAAAGAGTTGGTCGTCGGCACAACGCTCCACCCAGGCCACCGAAAGCTGGTTACAGCGAGTAGATAAAATGGGAACCAACTGGATCTGCCATAGCACCAAAGCCGCTCCTACAGCATGCCAACTTGGAGAAAGACCAATGACGTCAAGTGCTGGCTGAGACGACACAACAAGGCCTATACAGGTTTACTCCTCTTCGGCCGGGCGGCAGTGGACGCTGTCAGAACTATGACGTCATTGCGCCAGGCGCTCTCTTAGTACCTGGCTCCCAACAGCATGGCTAGAGTGGCTGGCAGTGATAGAAGGGAAACGTCCGAGATGACGAAACACGGGGGTTGCGCAATGTATCGCAAGGTCTGAGAGTAGTGCTGTAAAAGCCCCCAGCACATCGAATCGGATCGGTGTAGGCTAGAAATTCTGATCCCATTGTTAAGCGGACCGATTTTCAGAAAGCCGTTTCTCGGGACTGGAGCGTCAAATCGGGAAATGCTTTGCGGCGGTTACATTACCTATCAAGATGTGCTAGTGCACCAACGTACCTATAGCCTAAGCCTAAAGTTTCAAATTTGAGTCTGAATACTCAGACTCGATCTGGTCAGAGACTGACTCTTAAAGACGTTTTTTATCCGTAAATTTCTGTTAATTTTTATTTTGGATATATTTTGTGAAGGCTAATTTTTCGACCCTGGTTGATCAGCGGCCCAAGCAGGACTTTCATATTTTACACCCCCTTTTGCAAAATCTGATATCCTATCCGGATCCGGTTTGCGGATATTCGGTGTGAGTTAAACCTTATCCGGATCCGATTGAAAATTTTGATCCGGCCAGGCCCTACTGACTTGGGGGCCATCCAATTATGTGGTGCCGTATGCCGCTATTAAAGTTCAAGTGAGGTAGAGGGATTACTGTCTAAGAGTTCTGTATGCAGGTGCTCAGTTACGGTGCGTGTCGTCCAGTGAGCGAGTTCGAAAAGCTCAACCGGATCGGCGAGGGCACCTACGGTATTGTCTACCGGGCTCGCGACAGCAAATCCGGCCAGATTGTGGCATTGAAGAAGATGCGCACAGACAAAGCGACAGAAGGCATGTCGGTGAGCAGTTTCCGGGAAATCAACATTCTGCTCAATCTGCGCCACAAGAACATAGTGCAGCTGATGGAGGTGGCCGTAGGCAACAGCTTGGACAACATGTTCCTGGTGATGGAGTACTGCGAACAGGACTTGGCCAGTCTCTTGGACAACATGCAGGCACCGTTCTCCGAATCTCAGATCAAATGCATCAGTCTACAAGTGCTTGAGGCGTTGCACTTTCTACACTCCCGCTACATAGTGCACAGAGACCTAAAGGTGAATTTCGTAGATAGTCAGTAGTACCGGTGCTGAAGAGAATGCAATACCGTTGTTGGAGTAGAAAACAGTAGTCTTTCAGGTCTCCAACCTGCTAATGACGGACAGCGGCTGCTTGAAGATCGGCGATTTCGGTCTGGCCCGGAAGTACGGCGTGCCTGTGGAAGCGATGACTCCGAAGGTGGTGACGCTGTGGTATCGCGCACCGGAGCTGCTGCTGGGATCCACCATACAGACGACTGCAATCGACATGTGGGCGGCCGGCTGCATTCTGGGCGAACTGCTGGTGCACCGACCGCTACTGCCCGGCCGATCGGAAATACACCAAATCGACCTGATCATCGAAATGCTAGGCACTCCCAATGAAACCATCTGGCCGGGCCATGGCAAACTGCCGGGCCTCGCAAACTTCAAACTCAAGCTTCAGCCTTACAACAACCTCAAGACCATATTCCACTGGGTGTCCAGCGCTGGCCTCGACCTGCTCCATTCCATGTTCATGTACGACCCGACCAAACGCGCAACAGCCAGCGAGTGTTTGAACAGCGAGTACTTCAAGCAACAGCCCCTACCATGCGAGCCGAGTCTGATGCCTTCGTTCCCGCAGCACAGAAACATCAAACGCAAGTCCACCTCTGCAGTGGCGCCCCATAAGGAAAAGCGCAACAAGTGATCACGCACTGTTTTATCGAATGTAACTGTTTTAGCCAACAACCAATACAGTATGTACGTGCCGTGCCGTATAGTTAATCAATAGCGCACCGAAAGAACCATATACTAGAAAAAGAGCGCACACACCAACCGAAACAGAATAAAGCGGAAAGAGCGCTCAATTTTGCAGCGCTTTTATGCGTTTGTCTAAAGCTTCGCAATTGCTCTTTATCAGCTCCATATTCTCGGCCAAGCCACTTTTAACCTGAATATTAGTACTAGAATGAACCTGGGTCCTACCGGAGTCTCACGCTTCGACGCACACCCAGTTAATCGCCGGTATGGATGGGCGTTTAACTGGAGGTAACGTTCAACTGGCGTTTAACTATATTTCAAATTATCTTCTGATTTTGCCTGTATTCAGTTAGGCGCCCGGCCCGGTGTTTGTGCGTTCGAAACCTGTCGAGGCGATGGAAGTAGTCGACACAAAGCCCAACCCAGGCCGTCGAAAGTCAGCAATGACAAGTAGATAAATGGGAACCAAAGCGGCGCTGTCTTGTACACGCCGACAGTAAAAGGGGAGGGTTGTTGTTAAGGAAGCTGCCGGACCTTGTGTCTCTTCCTGCTCCATAGCAGTTGGCTACTTCTAGTCCGAAAGCGCAAAGTTACAACAAGAGGGCATCCAAGCGTGAGACTCTGGTAATTGAGCCGAAGACAAAGAAGGGCTACCTCATTTAAAAGAGCAGCATCAGTGGCCATTGTTTTAACCAGCTGTTGCTGAACAGCATCTACCTGCGTGAGAGCACTGCTGAAGAGTATGGCTAAAATAAAAGTAGCAGTTTTTACTGCTTCCATCAGCCAACCAACCAACCCTGCTCGTGCAGTTGCTGCAACGCTTGCATTCTTGCCAGCATATCCGGGAGGACAGTGCAGTAAGAGTCGGACTTCTTCAGCAGCTCCAATGCTTCATTCACCTACATCATACATTAGAGCCGATCACTTTGCAAACAAAAACACGTGGAGAAGTACAGAGTTGGCCCGCCAAGACAACACAACAAAAAAATTAACCAGACTACAAAAACTAAGACACCTACTTTGTCGGCGTCAGACTGCTCCAGCTGTTCCTTTTTCTCATTCACTTGAGACAGTTTCTGGAGCAACGCACTCAACCTCGCGTCCAGCGCATCTACCTGATGACTATCCAACAACTGCACCTTCTGTTGCAACATCTCCAAAGCGTCAACCACGCTGCGAGATGAGGTGCTGCCACCAATCGCCGCCTAAACAGACCACACATGCATGAAGCCCAGATACACACGGCCCAACTGGCCCAATTCAATCTGAGAAACCACTAATATTTTTCAAAATTTGCCTCCACAATTGAGTTCATATGATTCTAACTCTTCAGCAAAGAGAACGGACCGGCCCGAATACGTCTTTACGTAGTGTCACTGCAGAAAACAGAACGCACCAGTTTTTCCACGTCACAGCCTAGCAACGACTCAAGTTTAGCCAGTCGGGACTCAAGCCTGCTGAGGACAGCTGCCTAAAACAACCGATTGAATCGAAACAAACAGAATTTGGATCAGACTCACTTTAGTATCGTTAGCGGCGCCCTCTTGAAGGCTAATTTCGTATGTTACAGTACTGTCACTAACTGATGCTTTCTCGACCGACTTGCCTGTCTTATCCGCCTTCAGACGGTCAATCGACTGGGTCAGCTTACTAAATATTCACATATTCGAGACCGAGCAATATCAGTTACAGAAGAGTGCAGGGCATCTCAAGACAGGGTGCCAAAACCAAACTGTTCTACTCAGATATGGACAGAATTTTGGTTAGAGGGGTAGCATTTGAAATCGTAATGGGGGTATCGTATCGGGGGCTGACGGAGTTGAGTGAGGGAATGGTAAATCGATTTCTTAGCTCATTCAACGATAAAGTAGGTCAAAATAGTCTATTTTAAGTTATGTAATTACACCAAATCCAAGCACAATTTTGATACTTTTCTATACAAAAATTCTAACAAGAAAACTGCTGAGGAGGTAGAGTCGGCCCGAAGGGTCACCTCCCCTGCGATATCTGATTCAACTCAATAGTGGTTCAGCGACATAGCGTACCGAACCTAAACGCAACAACAGCAAATCTGCTGTCAATTTCTGTTATAGATGGACAGCGGCTGAACTGACGTGAGTAGGTTTAACTCGAACGAAAAAATGCAGACAAAAAGCTGATTCAAACTACGGGACAAGCGACTCTGGCTGTCCCCTGATCAGCCGTCAACAACCGCTTTCGGCCCCCCAACTATGCGACACCCTGCAAGTACGTTACTGAGTAACGGCTCCATGCGGATCGGAAAGATCAAACGATGCCTCTTGACCAAGCACTTGCTCCACCTGCAACTTTTTCAACTGCTGCTGCAAACCAGCTACGTCTGCCGGCGACAAACTGCTGATCACTTGATCGTCTTTATCGTCTTTCTCAGCTGTGGCCTGTAAATATCAATGGAGGACCGGCATAATCTGTGGGGTAATCTATGCTCCAGACGCGGGCTAGCATTTTGGCTGAGGTGGCAGCGATGGCTGAGTGGTAGGTGGCAAGCAATAAGTCCGATTTATTACTAAAATTTTCGTTAAAATATGTTAAAATAGGCTATTCCGAGCACATTTACGCCCATTCGAAGCTTACTTTTATCACAATCTTGTATATAAAACATTCGGTCTGCACTCATCCCACTAAGCCCAAACCCTCGAGAGGATTTTCCAATTTTCCTCAATTTCTCCGGCAAAGTAATTTTTAGCAACTTTTTCGAGTTTTTAGAATTTCAGACACTAAAATTGCTTTAATCGGCGGTAAAACAGCACTTTGTAGCTGTATTTCAGCCCAAATTAGTGACTTTTGACGATTTTTAGCGAAAAAATTGCTATTTTCGAGCGTTTTTAGTGCCCAATCCCATCCCTGGAATTTGGGCTCCGGCGCCAGACCCCCAACCCCCTCGCCGGATGACCATGTACAAACCCCCTTCCAAAAAATTCCAAGCCGCTCAGCCCAACCTGGAAATGTGTTGCGTGGGCACTGAAAACTACGTACCTTGATCTGCTCTAGTTGCTGAGCCAGCTCGTTTATCTCATGATGAAGACGACTGAACTTCTGTTGGGGCGACTCGACAACCTCAGAACGATCTGTGCCCAACTGAAAGCAAACAGGCAAAGTACGTCTGCTCACAACCCAGTGGCATTACCACTTCCAGCACATAATGACCTCCGCCGTAACCCTTGCGACGACGTTTCACAAGGGCATCAGAGAAATCTGCAACAGTCCTACGCATACATGTAACAGGGGGTTCGGAAGGGGTCTGCCCCACCCGACTAAGACCAGACCCCACGACACAATTTTGCCGACCCCCTCTCCGATTTTTCCTGGCAAGTAATGATTGCGATTTCTTAGAATGTCAGATACTAAATTGCTAAAATTGCCTTCAAAACAGCACATTTTAGCTCTATTTGAGACCAAATTAGCGATTTTTAGACGAAAATTGCGATTTTTTTGCGTTTTTGAGCGTTTTTAGTCCCCAACCCCTACCACTGGAATTTGAGCTCAGCCCCCAACCCCTTTCGGCGGATGACCTGTTACTTGTATGGTCTTAAGATATGGTAGCAGTAAGTAGCATTTTTCCAATATATGCTTCTTTTCTTCCTTTCTCCAGCAATTACACAGTGTAGGCAAAAAACGTCACATCGATTTTTAGGGCTATACTCAAACGATTTCTCAGTCAGTTTTATCGATTTCGCTTAGTTTTTCAACATTTATTAAAAAATTCTTTGAAAGGTGCATGTTGTGAAAATTAGTGGAGCGAAAAAGTAAAGCCAGTACAAAATTCAGGATGAAACTAAAGTCTACATCCAAACTGATGCCTATTTCATAAGAAACGAAAATCGGACATTTCCTATTCGTTTCAAACAGAAAAAACAGCGCCCGAGCGAGCCTAAGAGGCCAAACTTAACCGGGCTAAATCTGGATTTTGAGAAATACAAATTCCCCATGATTTGCTTCAAAATTCCACTTTTGCCAGATCAATTCAAAATTCGCTGACTCTACAGTTTGTGCTTACAGACATTTTGTTAGAAAAATTTCGTTTTAAAATCAGTAAGTCCAGTCACCTACCAACTTGATCGGCGTTTACAGTTTTTCCTTTGAATTTATTGTAAGCAGCATCCACATCTAGATGAATGGATTCAATGTGTTCTCCGTCAAACGCCTCCTAGAATAAAACAGCCATCGATTTTCTGAACTTCTGTCACACCGATTTATCCACTGCACCTACTTGACCCTGGCGTCTCTGGCTGCGTCTTGATCGAAGCTTCGGGAAGATCCCCCGTTTCGAAAACATCCTCTTTTTCGAGACATGTCTTGCACGCCTTCTTTCAATTACAACCCTGCAACTATGGTTTCGTATGTCTCTGCGTAGTAGAGCGTATCTCAAGAAATGGAAACGTTTCTAAGGGAGAGGAGACTCTCTCGAATGGAACGGAATTAAAACATGATAATCGTTAGAATGGAACCGAAATGTGGGTAACGGCTAATTAGACGGGTTTGTTCCGGTTTCCTCCTTTCTGGATTCCTATTTTCAGGATTCCTCCTCTTTTCCGATTCCTCCTTTTAAAATTTTAATATAATTTGGTGAGCTGTAATCGATATTATTACAGCAATCAAGTTTATGCGTCGTTTTAAAACTAAAATTTGCAAAAAATCGCGAAATATGACGTTTTTTTGAAAATTTAAAATAGAAGGGGAAACATAGGAACCGATGGATTTGGCTGAAACTTCCTGAATGTGGTATTCATGACCGCTGGAATCGATTCTGACACTTCCCGACCCTGACAACCTACCCTGATACCGTAATTCGGCTCCCAAAAAGTGAGGTTGTCAAGCTCTGTCATATGAGATTGAAAGTTGTTGCTAGCATCCGCAATCACTTTTTAGGTGATGGCGAACGCCTACCATTGCAACACTGCTACTTCTGACATGCAAATTCGGAAATTCTGTGTTCGAGTACAAACCCGTTTTTCTTGAAGCTGTACCAACCCTTATTGGGCCGAATTACGGTATCAGATCAGGGTGTTCAAGGACGGGAAGTGTCAGAATCGATTCCAGCTGTCATAAATACCCCATACAGGAAGTATCAGCCAAATCCTATCGGTCTGCCTATTTTCTCCCTTCCATGTGAAATTTTCAAAACGCCATTTTTCGCGATTTCTGAAAATTTTGACCGGCCATATCTCTGGAACGCTTTGATCTAGAAGGCCATAAAAAAGCATCATTGGAGTCGCCAGAGACTCTGGATTCGAACTCTGCAGTCATCTTCATTTTCTTCGCAATTAGGGAAAAAGTTCATTTTACGTTGCGCAAATTAGTGTTCATAGCAAACGTAGCGCAGATTAGGATAATATCTGTTTAATGTTTTTAATAATCATAATTAATTGTAATTTGCCAATTTTTATCGATAAATAATATCGATTATCGATTATTTTTTGGCAAAATTCCGAAATTTCAAAATTGTCCACAATGGTGATGTTAAATATAGGTACCATTTGATAGCCCTTCGCCTGACGAGTCTAATGATCACTACATCAGCATAGGGCACGCCAGGCCTGTTTTGCCAAAATATAGATAGAGCCGCCAACGAACTGGAGGCGTAGCTATTCACTCAAACTGTAGCCTAAATCTTTAACAAATATGACCGAATGCGGGACATAAAACAACTGCTTTTGACTTCTAAATTATTGTTTTACACACTAAAAGACTAGCACACATACACACATACACAACCAATTACTAGATGCTACCTCAG